>JBBCBC010000028.1:25846788-26033847 GCA_037126765.1 Stenogyne calaminthoides | reverse complement strand
GTTGTTGGAATTATTATTTGATTAATATAGGATTAATTAAATACTTGCAGTAATAATGGTAAGAATTAAATTGTATTTAAAAATTTATCACGAATAGATCTGGGCAATTGATTCCAAATTTAGCTATCATCGAAATATGAGATAAAGAAATCGAAAGGATAACTTTGCTATAAATATGAGCATTCAAGACTTATACAGAGAGGTGGGAAAAATTGATATTGAATCAAAAGACTTTTATCACAAAAAAAAGAGGTCATTACCCAATTCCTCTTGCATTTGCTTTATCGTGATTTAACTTTCATCATTTACATTCAATGAAGAACATTACATTTGTTCTTCATTAATCACTCCCGCCACCATTAATACTTGTTTCTACAGACCAATTCTACATAGCCAATATTCAACATCTCTTTACAGAATTGGTATGTATTGAAATTTAAAAATGGGTTATGAATTAACAAATATATATTATCATTATATCTATTCATTGTCAAATGTTTTGCCTCAGAAATAATTATGAATCGCCAATATAAACTCAATTATATTAGACGATTATACATACCATTTCTCGAGTGTGTTTTATGTATGTTTACGTATACATAATGTTCCATTGTTATTTAGAAGCAAATACTGTGGAAACTAGAAATGTGGTTATGAAACTTATATGCGGATTTCAATATAATATGCCGTATAAATGACTTTTAGAGCAAAAGTTTATTCAAATTTCAAATAATCAATTCAATTTCCAAAAATCTCAGAAAGATATAAACTAAGTCCAAGCCTCCTTAAGATTAAAAAAAGCGGCTCACTTTGCTGATTGTCATTAAAGATTTAATTTTGTTTTGGAAATTTAAGCAAAATGGGTTTGGGCTAAAATGGATATTACAGGGTTAAAGCGAGCCTCAATTGTAAAAGATGAAGCACAACATTTTGGTAGGTTAAATGGGTTGGTACCGATTTAAAAAACCTGCTTTTAACATCTATAGTTTTGACCTCTTGAAATCTTCATACGTCTTATAATATTCATGAAGTTCTTTTTATGTTTAAAACTTCCATGAACGAGGTGCTTCAAAAATTTATCTTATAAAATTGTTTCCTTACTCAACTTATATTATCTTTACCCAAGAAAATGTTAAGAGATTTAGATTTATTGGTTGTGCTTAAATAACTTCCAAAACCCAAGATGATCTTTTCAGATCTTGAGGTCTTTAGGCTCAACTAATTTCTTATTCATCTCAACTGTCAATTTCAGTTCCCTTTTACTAAATATGTGTATAGTATTAAATTGAAGACATTTTTTTTTTTTTCGTCTCATCATTTTTCTTTTTATCTTGTCTTTTACCCTCGCCACGATCTTCCATTTTACCTCCTCACTTGTTTCATTCTCAATTAAACATGAGACTCCACCATCTTCTCATCTTCAATTGGCATCTTCGAGGCCCCCAAGGCCTCTTCCAACACCCTTTATGGCTTTGCATTGTCAGATATTGATTTCATATTAGATTAAACCGCCTTGATTTATGTTGTCTTCAATACATAGAATTTACCTTAACTTACATTTCAGTTTCCTTCGCGACATGCCCTGATTTCTCCGATTCTTGAGCGATAGATCAATGTTCTCATAAACCCTCTTCCAAATTTTTATTTTCCTCTATTATAAAGTTTCTGGTCTCCCATTAAAGATCTAACATCTCTTCCATGATCCAACTTCTTGGAAGGATCTTCAATAACTTTATCTTCCTGTATAATTGGTCGGTGGTTGGACTGCGTTTCCGAGGTTGACATAGGAGGTAGTTTTTTGTGTTTTCCCCAACCGGCATGCGGTGATTATGATATTGAGGCAGAGGTTTCTCCTCAAATTCTTTTTATCCCCAATTATTCCTCTCCATCATTTCTACCCTCTTTTCGTACCTATGTGAATTTATTCCATTTCAGGTTCACAATTTGTCTTGATTGACACATCACTTAAATTGCAGCACTCCAGCATTTGGATGAGGACAACTTGTTGACCATGAAAGAACTTTTTATCTTTCTCATTACTCTTGACATTGGCTCGTTCTGACAAGAATGACATTTATTTAAAGGTCATTTCATCGAGATGAAAATCATCTTCAACGCCTGATAATAAGCCCGTTGGATGAAGAGTATACCATGATCCTTGTTGATTATCCGTTTCCAATGCCAAAAAGCCAAATAACTTTGTCGATCAATAAAGAAACCGTGTCGATTTATTTTTTAGCGGGCGATCTTCAAACTTTCTCCCAGGCCTCAACTATTGTTCATCATCTCTTTGAATATGATGCAATTTCACTTAATTTATATTATTTTTATCAAAAGCGACGTTATTTTATCAAGAATACATACATCATTTCTTTCCGGTGTTAGTTGACCTTAGGTCTGAGAAAAAAGATTTGCTCGTTCATATAAATAAATTGAAAATAATCGAGAAAAAAACTGGTTCGAGGAACTCGTTTCGATCTTTTCGCGTTTCGACGATATAAACGGGCGTTGGGTCTTTTTTTTATATTTCTTGAGATTTTATATTAATTTTCAAAAACTTGAAATTTAATCATAAATTTATGAGTTGGTGAAAGTAAAGAAGAAATGAGATTCGAGGAAGATGATAAGCAAAAGAGAACGGAGGGGAGGGGACAATTAGTGTACACATGAGTTTTATAAATTTAAATAATGTTATATGATACATTACCCTCAATACGATATTGTAATAAAAAGTTGCTTGGAAAAAAACATGGGCTTAATCCAGCATTACATCAAAAGGGTATGCAGTGCATACCTCTTTATTTTCATATATTCTTATATATAGAGATATTATAATATTTATTTTACATTTTGCTTCCTATAATTTTTGTCATCCATCAAACTACCTATAACACAATTTCTGCTTCAATTCATTTATCCATGTACATGTAATGAAATTTTAGTAGATTATCACATTCATTCAAAATTTTTCATAATTTTAAAACAAACATAACATGGTGGTGTAAAAACTAAAGTACAATTGTCAAGTGAACTATAATGAAAACAAGCGACAAAACGAAGAATAAATCCACATTTTGAATATTTTTTTTCAAATATGGAACTCATTTATAAACAATTGTAAATATTTCTAGGTATTTTTTTTTAATTGTAACTCTTAATATTATATATTTTAAATTATGGCTTTTGTATATTTTGTTTATGTTCTCATTTTTAAGAATTTGATTTTCAATTTTTAATTGTTCTGATTTTTTTATTGCATACCCTGTTTTAAAATTTTAATTCTATGACTATTTGAAAAACAACAATCAGATAAATTATTATGTTTTGATATTTAATTTTATACTAGTATTTAATTATTTTTAGTACATAATTTGTATAATTAATGATCACTTTGAGAAAAAAAATCACAAAATGGTCCCAACTTTTGTCCGAATCATAAATGGTCTCCAGAAGTTTTTTGTTTATCCAATTTTAATCTTTTTGGTTTCAAATTCAGCACCCATTTGGAAAATTAAAAATTTGGACGGAATCGATATAAGCTTTTTATTCGTCACGTGATCGTCACACCACTCCTCATTCAACATGCTTTTATCAAGGAAATAAAAACCTCAATCAATTTATGTTTTGATTCTGCATAAATTGAATCGTGAATTTCAAAAATTAAATTTATTCATTATAAGTGGTAATTTCCGGAGGTGATTTACGTTGAGGCGATGGTCAAAACACATCTTTATTCTTTCTTCTCATCGAATAAAATATTTCAATATTTTTTTCGCATTATTTTGTACGCTACATCATATTTAAACCATTTTAGGCTAAAATTTTCCAATTTTAAATGCAAAGGACTAGATTGAAATCAAAGGACAAAATTGATAAAGTGAAAAATTTAGGAATGACCATGTGGATTCGGAAAAGTTAAGACTATTTGATTTTTTTTCGATGATATTTATTGAATTTGTCATCATATAATGAAAGCAGGTGATAGAATCATCATATTTATTGCTTTGGGCGATGAAAAAAAAAATAAAAATTGTACTCCCCTCTCGCCTAAAAAAAAAAAATTACCTTAATTTGCCAACACAAATGTTAAGAAAAAAAATAATGGAGGTGGGTGTTGAAGCAGAAAGTAGTAAATTTATATGTATAAAATAAAAAAATAAATGATTGAAACAGATATATTTAAAATCCAAAAGAATTTACATTCGTAAATATATGTGAATATTGTGATAATGTGTTTTAGAAGAGATTTTTTATTTTAGCGTTCAAATTTTTTGTGGAGCCATGTCTGCTTAGAAATCGAACAAATTTTTCCTGTGACGAATGGAGTATTATTTTTTCTTTTAAAATAAAAAAATTTCCTTTTCAAAAAAATAAAAATTATATAAATATTTTTTGGAGATTATGTAAAATTGAGGTAAATTGTCAACGCAGGTGTTACCACTTTTAAAATTCCCACCTGACAATTGTCGTTTTTACATGACCAAAGCCTACTTTTACTGTTGATGAATCAGTGAATGATTCTCTCTCTCTCTCCCCCGTTCTAATCTCATAGTTGCTGGTTGCTGGTTGCTGGGGGCACAAAAAAGAGATCCCTCACTCCCATTTCTCAGATTCTTTCTCCCCCTCTCTCCTGCCCTTTTTTTTTTTTCCTCCAAAACTATTTTCACAACAAACCGGATTCCAATTTCGCAGAGATTCAGGGGAGATTCCCGCAAGGGGGTGGGTTTTCGCTGTTCAAATCGATTGAGCAACCGGGTATCATCCCGTGTCGGCTCTCAATCGCAATTGTTGCTCTGATAATCTGCGGGATTTGGATAGCGTCTCATTCTGTGGAAAAGCAGCTTACTGTTGGTATTGCTTCGGATTTGGGCCGATTGTTTGCAAATTATTTGGATTCGGGCTAGATTTGCTGCGTTTTTCGGTTTGCCAACGATTTGGCTATTGCAATTTGTTTTTGGATTTTAATGAATTATAGGAGGGTCCTCTGCTGCATTTGTGGAGGATCCAAGTACTACTAATTCTCGACTTGTAATTGGAAAAAAGAGTTTTTTGAGCAATGCACACTGGAGTCGTATTTACATATTGACATTTTATTAATTAGAGAGTTAAGAGAAGACTTTGTAGATCGGTTTGGGTGTTTTCTGGATAGTAAAATACATAAATTTAATCTAGAGTTGATATTATGAGGAAATATGTTTGGTGGTATGGGTAGGGACAAATAAGCTTAGGATAGTAATGGTACCCTATACTCGATTTTGTGTGGTCCCTTATGGTGGAAGAAAGGGTGTTGCTTAGTGGCTCTTTTATCAGGTGAAATGTGCTGATTAAAGCTCTTCCGTGGAATTTTTTTTGTAATTTCTAGTATTCCTTTGCTTAAAAGTGTCTTCTAAAGAGTGTGATTTTTGTCACCGAAGGTGGCAAGATCACATTCCATATCTCAATGGAGGGTTGTCCACGGTGTTTCGTTATCTACAACTTGACGCCTGGTTATCACCAGGTTCAGATTTCATCAGTCAGACCTTTCACTGTTCTTCTTTACAATTTCGTCAAAATATGTTAAATCATTTATAAAATTAGGGAGCAGAAATTCTGATGTATGCAATATTATAGAGAGGGGGCAACATATTCTTATGCTTTCAATTAGCGTTGCATACATTTTACCAGTTTTGTTTTGTAATAGAACAATGTAGAAAGCACAATAGTACATAAAATGGTCAATGCTAGTAGGTTGTTATAATCCAGATTTGTAGAAAAATTGACTTAACATATGTGCAGAATCTTGGACATTAAATGGAGATGTAAAACATACTATTCTTGAGATGCATTTCTGGATACACAGCACTTTTTAAAATATATGTGGTAGTGCCCCAAACACTCATATATGATAGAAGATAGAATAAAATATACAGAAATGAACACATCAGTGTCTCAGAATCATGAATACAATATAAATTAGAGAGCACCTACAGAAATGCATATATAGCACCAAGTTTTAGCATTGCATATGTAATTATACAGAATATGGATATTATAGCATGAAGGCATTTTTTTATATCAAGCCTTAACACAAGGAGTTAATATATAATACATGGTGCGTGACTACCTTTTCATGTAAAATTTTAATGTAATCTAGAAAGCTCACCTCATTATCTAGGACTCACATAATGCCCATGGTGGACATTATAGTTTTTGGATGCTTAAACTTTGGTGACATATATATTATGATCAGTAAGTATATGTTTGTTTCCTGGGAAATAATGGAAAAAAATAGTTTCCCACCATTTCAAGTGTTTGTTATTGCTGATGGCTTTTTCCCTCCAATTTAAAAGCCCATACCCTTTTTTCCCATTTTGGCTGGATCATCCATACCACCTCCTATGTGGTATTTCTAATACCAAGAACTATCCTTCAAATACATACAAAACATTTCAAAAAAGTCAAATATATCACATGTGTAAGTCAAATATATAACATGGTTTCATATCTCTTCAAATCCCATACCATTAATCTGGCTCTAAAGTAAAATATTTGCTCCAATACTTATGATTTTCCTGTCCATATTGATATATTTTTTGAAATTTTAACATATATTATCCCTGTTTGATTTTATCTCTGAACATGGGTGTTTCCATGGTAAAAGCTACATCTGCTGTGAAAGATATCTTGTAGATAATCTTGGGGCCTCTCAATAAACTAACTGGGTGGTTGAAAATAAGTATACGGAGAATAATTGTTTTTTTTATCCCAATTATTAATCTTTAGGATATTAGAACTCTATTATGCAATATATGATGAGCTCTTATGGCTTTTTGCCAGGTGAGAATTCTTCTTTCTTTTCTTTATTATATTTGAGCCTAAACTTTTTAAACCGGGCATGATTGATTCATGGTACTATATTGGAAACAGATGATGAGGTGCTGGAAATGATTCAGGGTGTATCAAATTGGTGTTTGATGCATTTGTCTTTCATTTATATTTGATATGTGGTCCCTAGATCTTGTGCATGTTTATTTGCGTGCAGTTAATCAGTGTAATTGTTATGCCTTTGATACTAGCTGTAGTTCAAGCTAGTGGGTACTGGCACTAGGTATGCTTGAGGAAATGAAGTTAAATTTCCGTAAATTTTATTAAAACCACCTTTTAAAACACTAGGAATAGATATATACTTAAAAATGAGGCCCAAAAAGCAGTCTTGTGAAATTGTTTGAAAATTACAGTATTAAAACTTGTAGACAGGAGGACCTATTGCCCTCTAGGGGAGTTATATTTAAGCCTTGATGACCTATCACTTAGTTTTTTTGTGTTGATCTTTTTAGAAAGTTCATAAATGATAGTAAATCTTTTTTCTGTAGATCACTATTATAACACAGTGCATTTTCTTTTCCGACTTTGGTTGTTGCTGCATGTACATAATGTCATTGTAGCCTGCATACTTATGGAACAATTTGTTTCAGTCATCATGATTATGATTTATGACAATTTTTTTAGAGAATACTCTGAAATTATAGTCAAGATCATAATCTAACATGAAGTACTATTTTTGTGAGCCAGCCTGCATATCTTCACTATGTTTTCACCACTTTTTCTAACTCATGATATAAACTATTACCTTTTCTGTTATACTTTGTTTTTAACTCTAAAGTATCTAGTGAGTCATAATTAATGGAATATGGATGTAGTTTCAGGTATTTGCAGTAGATGTTTGCTCTCCTAAATATACTCTTGGATAAAGATAGGAGAATTCTTATCTAGAATTATTGAATGGGAAGAGATGAGAGTTTGCCTCTTATATTGGATTTAATGACAAAGCAGTATTCTATTTCTTGTTGATGGATGACATTTATTAGTGGTTTTGCTTAAGCCATCCTATCCTTTCTAAGTAATAATCATAAATCTAATGGTAATAAGAAAAATGTAGTTCAAGAATTTGGAGTTGGAAGTTGCTTTTGATTTGGAGAAGATGATGGCGCATTAGAGGTAACTAAGGAAAGGATGAGGTTTTATGCTATATATCACTCTTGCAGATGGCCCTTCTCTATTCTTGCTGATCATAAAATTTTGTTGAATATTTTTATCTTAATGTGTCCTTGGCTTCAAGTAGTATTTAAATAGTCAAGATTCAGGAATTTTAGAAATTTCAGTTATTTGTAGTTTTAGATGTATAATTAGAAAAAGAATCATACGTGTATGATAAAATGTGCTTGTTAGTATATCCTTTTTATAAAACATGTTTAATAGTTTGTTTGCATCATCAATTTGCAGTACAAGTTTTTTTGTTGTTGATGGCGAATACAAGCATCGATTAGCACCAACCACATACGTAACTGGAAATTGCGGAGTAGTGAAACTATTTTCATACCCAGGAATCATTACAGTTCCTGGGCAATTTGAGCCTGATCCTGCTGATAGATTCAACATGGAGGTTGATGGCATCCTTTTCCATGATCTTATTCTTTCTCTATTGCTTAGATATTTATTTTAGGTGATTTTTTTTTTTAGGTTTAAAAGTGGTTTTTAAACGGTTTCTGAAATTCAGAGGATTTTTGAAATCCTGATAAATAGTAAGGTATTTTGTTTTTTTGGGTTTTGTTTAGTAGTGATATTTATCTTTATATCAAATCAGTGTGTAACGGTGAATGAAATGGTATTATTGTATTATTGTTGAGCGTGATTGTGATTTTGATTAAATGATGTTGCAAGTTTCATGATTAAATATATTAAAAAGTGCAAGGTGAGAGAATTGATAAATATTGAAAAGTGTGATAAAAGTCTATAGACGTTGTAGTGTGGTTTTATAAAACAGGATTTCAAAATGTGCAAAGTGATAATTGGATTTAGTATTGTAAATCCAAAACCTGTTTTTTTAAAAACCCAAAAACAAAACATCACCGTGAGGTCTTTAGTTATTCTGGCTCTTTGTTGCTGTGTGAGCTATGTCCTTTATTTGGTTCTCTCAGATTTTGTCTATACTCTTCTTTCTTTTCTATGGTATTGTAATATTGGTTTTACATCCTTTCTTAATGACATATAGACTACAATAGCATTTCGAAGTGCATGGAGTCTGATTTTTTAAGTAGTGTATAAAAAAATGCATAGAAGTGATATTCTATTTTTTGACTTATCGTTGTTGTTAGTGTATTTCTTGTTTTTTCTAACACTGAAGTCTCTGAGCATTCAAACTCATAATTGCTCTCCTGGTAAAATAAATCATATTTGCTTTCCTCAAACGTTAAATGCTTATTATTTATGTACCATTCAGGAGGCAATGTCAAGTACATCACAGGCTGAAATGGATCTATCTAAGAACTGCAGTATATCTGTATTTTGTCTTCACATACTGCTTGGTGAGTTACTCCCCGAGTCTGAAAAGGTGTGCATTTTCTCTGACTTTTAAAATGCATTTACAAACAGGGTTTGAGATTGATTTGCTAGTTAACATCTGTAGCTTAATCTGTTTTACAGGTGATTGCATTGGATATAAATTTGGTGAAACAAAGCGTTTGCCACATTCTTTATGAACAGTAAATCGTTTTCCTCAAGTATGTATCAATATAGTTGAATCACTTTAGAATAATGTTTTTGTTTATGGATTGAGTGGATGTTAAATAAAGTAGAGTGGATTTGATGAATAGTAAAAAAGTGTATTTAGATTTTGTATATGTTTGAATTTGTGTATTTTATAGGATTTGGTAGAGTAGGTTTTTTTTTTTAAAATAGTATGTAGTAGATGATTGATTATGTATTTAAAATTGTGTGTGAAGTGGGATAGAGTGTGTAAAGTAAAAAAAAAGAGAATGACAGAGAGTGTTGAGTTGGGTAGATATAATAATAATTAAAAAAGTGGGCTATAGATGATTGAAAGTGTCTTTGAATTTTGAAAAAAAATAAAATTGGTGTAATATAGGTATTATAGGGTAGAACTTTAGAGGATTTGGAGATTTTATACCAAATATGGACAAACAACAAACCGATGATTTAGAAAAGTGGGGTGGAAAGCTGTAAAAAACATATCTCAGTACTCATTTCTCATCATTCTCTTTAATTATAAAGAGCTCTTATTTCTATGTTATTGTGAATTTATTTGAAAATATAATAATAGCATAGAAAACCATTATGAAATAAATATTAATTACCAAGCTATTTGCAGGAATTTCTGTTGCTCCTTTGTGGGACATCTGCAAGGGCCAGTTTGTTGGAGTTTCTCAGTGCATCAGATTTCATTTTAATACTCAGAGAGGTGCCTTGAACTCTGAAGTTTCATCAGACTATTTTCTGCAATTTGAGAGGATTATTTTATTTGAAAAAAACTGCCTAAACTTTTACTTCATATCCATTGAATTTTCTTCTTTGTTTTCTCTCACTTCATTAATCAGACTAGATTTCGATTCATGCCTGCTTCATTCTTTTGGACTGGCTTTTTGCTTTTTATCTGTTTGATTTGGAAAAATTTATGTTATTGATTATCTATTCTAGATTTCATCTCCATTAATTGCTAGGTTTATCATTTTAGCCTCTGAATTCAAGTCTGGATCATTTTAGAGTACTCATATTTTCTAGGTTTGAATTCCAATCATTTAAAAACGCCTGATTTTTTTTAGCTCTGAACCTTATTCTAGCTGATGATGCCTGGTTTTTTCTGCCTCAAATTTATTATGGCTTTTACTGTTGAGGACTTACTAACATCCTTCTGAAAAGATTGTAGGTTTCATAGAGACAGAATATATGATGGCTATTTTATTTGTTGGATGGGAATCAAACTTTCTTTCTCTGTATTTTTCCTTCCTTCCTTTTTTCTTGAAAGAAATTTTGATGGAGAATTGATATACTTCAGCAATCTATGATAGTGATTACTGCCCTTGCTATCTGTTTTGCATTTTATTTTGTATTTTTTTTTTTCTTTTCCATTTCATATTTTTTGTTTTCCCTCTATTAAACTCCAGCTCGGCAGTCATGGATCTAACTTGACTGAGGAAGAACTTGAGACACCCCTTATATCTGCCTGGAAGAGGAAAACACATCTTAACAGAAAATGTTGGAAATTCAAGATCACATTCAAGTCATCTTGTCCATGTGTTCTTTGTTTGTTGATCTTATAGATTTTGCCTGACGTGATTGGCTGAATTATCATTTTGTTGACTTTAATGTAACGTAGACACATTTGGGTTGCTTGCTGTATTAAACTATTTATTGGAGAGAGCTGCAGTCAATAAATTGTATATGAATATAAATATGTTGGAGCATGTATACCATTATTATTGGACCTTATCATTGCTACTACAAATAGACACATTTATCAGAGTAAAGTAATGGCAGAAATAATCTATAATAAAATATAAAAGAAGGAAAGTAAATCAAACCACTGATGCATAAAAAACTCTCAACTTGCTTGCTCCACATGCTTTTTAACATAAACATATTCTCTTGAATAAACATTCTCACTTGACCCTTCTGCCACATACACATATACTTATGTCTGCACAAGGAGTTATTTAAAATGCTAGAATGAAAAATGGCTGAAAGTGGAGTAACAGCAACAAATGAGTCGACTGTCATAATCCAGTTACATATGCACATCCATGTATATCGCAGATTCAAATATATTTACGCGGCAAGCAGAATTTAATTAATTTCAGCTTCTTCTCTGGAATGGCCCCTCCTCCATTAAATTGGGCTTAATTGTTCACAATTTAGTTGGGAAGTTTCTAAATGGATATAAGAATTATATGGCTGCCAAAAAATGTTGTTCATTTCTTTACCTTTTAACTGGAAATTACTTCTATTAATACTACCTCCATAGAGAAACTGCTGTGAAGGAATGCCTTGCAATGAAAACAAGTAGGTTTGTGGTTTCACCGAACATTATCTTTTCATATGCTGATTTTAGCTGTATAGTTTCTTTACTGTGAAATGGACCACCTATTTTCCCAATTTTTCCTTGACCTTTTAGATAGACATGAAGTTAACTAATGCGAAAAAAAGGTCCTGTAACTCGACCATGTCAATTTTAGTCTGTAACTTTTTACTTTTTCAATTTTTGGTCCTTTTGGTAAAATTGAAAAAGTTGAAACACTCATGACTAAAATTTAACATAAAAAGTACCAGAATTGGCACCCAAAAGGAAAAATGGACCAAAAAAAGACCAAAATTGAAAAAAGTAAAAACATATCGATTAAGTTGGATACCAACAAAGGTACAATATCTATGGTTATATCTCTAACTAATGCTGATGTAATTTTTCTTTAAGTTTAACTAGCCTTGTATATTTTCTTGAACTAGTCCATGTTACACTCAGCACAATTATATTGATAATGATGTCTGAACTATGTAGGCTGGCCCTTATGATTTCTTGAAAGACGTTGCTCTGAAACTTCTGCAATCCAAGGTGTCCACAATTCCTGTTATTCACTCTTCATTACAGGATGGCTTGTATCCTCAGCTCCTACACCTGGCTTCCCTTTCGGAATACTTAAATGTAAACAATTTATTTTTTATTTAATTGTCATTTTAAATATATTATTATTATTTGACCTGGTGACTAACACACCTGAAATCTCTAGGCATATGCGGCATTTCAAGCATTCTTCTAGCTCCTTGCCCATTCTTCCAGAAACCAATATGCTCGTTCCTTTGGGGACTTGGGTCCCAAAAAATTGAGAATCTAATGGAAAGCCTATTTGCAATGCTAAGACCAAATGCCTCTTTAAGTGATGCTCTTTCTATTTTAGTCCAAGGTATGATTTGTTTCACTTGGCATATTGATGTTGATTTCACTATTTGGGTTAAAAGATCTCCATAAATTATTTTATCAGCTTCAATATATTTTTCCCTTGCAGCTGATGCTTTTGCAAAGGTTTTAAGATGATCTTTGCTTTGTTAAGACAACCTCCCTTGAAATGATAGTGATCAATCATATATATAGTTCTCATAATATTTTTTTATATCTTTTTGGATAATTATCATTAGAATACCTTTCTGTGATGACTGCTTCTCATCTTCTTATGGTCTTATCAATTTCCTTCTGGCTCACCTTATTGAGTTTTTTTTTTTTTTTATATAAGTGGAATTTTTTCTTCTATAAGGATTGCTCCATTGTTAAAAAATCTTTCATTCATATTAATTAAAACTTAAAGGTGATGTTTGTTTTGGGTTTTAAAAACCAGGATTTGGGTTTTTGAAATTTGAAAAGCCAGTTTAAAAAACCACCACAAAACCAATAAACCTATCATTACACTTTCAATACAATCAATCCTCTCCCCCTTACACTTTAATATAATCAAATCATAGTTCACATCGTCAATAATTTCAATCACGCTCTACAATAATATAATAATATAACTTATTCACTGTTACACACTAATTTGACATAAAGTTAAATCCCGCTTCTCTCCAAAACAAACACACCTTACTATTTATTAGGATTTCAAAAAGTGATTTTTTTAAATGTCACTTGAACCCAAAAACAAATATCACCGAAGGTTTTGTGAAAAACGAAGAACAGTTTTTCATTCACCATTTCATTGTGAAGTTATAACTCCTGTTATCACTCTTGTTGATATCACAGCTGATGTCAGTTCCATACCTATTGTGGATGACAATGATTCTTTGGTGGATATATATTCTCGAAGGTATATATCTTTATTTTTATTTTTGAGGCAGCTGCATGCTCTCACTTTGAGTTGGATGATGTCTTTTTTCAATGATCTTTTTGTGTCATTTTATATCATTACAGTGATATCACTGCTTTGGCTAAAGACAGAGCATATACTTCATTTAAATACCTTGGATGACTTGGTATCCATCAGGTGATGTCCATTAAACCTTGATGCATCAAATTATGCCATGCACTAGTTCAAGAAATTGTGCCCTAAATGTACTCATAAAAGATTATCGCCAGTATCATTTTGCCTGCATAGACTGAGTTTTTTTTTTTGAAAAAAAAATTGCTATAACTCAAATATATGCTATAAGACCAAGAAGACTGAGAGAGATTACTACTGAAAACATACACAAAAATGCTTATAATTTCATGAATCATGTGCCCCTACCTATGTCTCCCAAGGCGCTGTGCCCTCAAATCTCTGTTGCTCCCATGGCACCTTGGGCCTTTAGAACACTAATGATAAAGTTCTTTCATTTCATAATTGGAGGGACTGGAGTTGGGGTTATGCAGAAAAGGAAAACCCGACAATAGAAGTTAAATCTCAAGAGTTCTTTTCCATAACTATTCATATACTTTTTCTCTGTTGCTTTTTCCACGATGACAAACATGGAATATTCACTGAGGTTGCTGTAGAACTGCATAAGTATGCACATGAAAGCGTTGCATTATGTTATCCTATATCATGACAATATCAAGCCACATTCATTTGACATATTTTACTTCTTAACTTTATGGATATTTTCTTCAAAGAAATGTGGCTATTCGTACTCCTGGAGTACACGCGTATGCAAGAATTTTGCAATGAAGTTTTTCTTAAGCATTGACCTTAATAGCTAGAATTTATGTTTTTCTTTTATTTTTCTCACTGTATAAACTATGCTTGTTATTTGTTCTAATTTCATTAGTGAACACAGTTTAATCCTCAGAAATTACTTCCCAAAAGTCTAGATAACAATCTACTTTGTCTTGTCATTCTGCTTTCGAATCTCTTTAGTCCATGTACATTTGGGACAGCTTTATCATTAGTTATGAAATCAAGATTAAGATACCCTTGGTGGTCTGGAGAAGATGCTATTATCCGTTCCTCATCTAAGGACATTTATTGTAATTTTGTATAGGCCATACAACTGGGGCAAGATGCAGTCTCCCTCATGGCCGTCAATGGCCAGCGATGTCAGATGTGCTTAAGGTCTGATCCTTTGCACAAAGTAATGGAGACTTTCTATTCCTGGTAAATACTGTTTATCTTTCTCTGTCAACTCATTTTTATATGAATCTTATGATTTTTATGTTGACTATATGACTTCCATTGTGCTTAAGGATAGTAAAACCTATTATTTTGAACATATCAAGCTACACTTACCACACTGTATAATCGTTCTGCCACTTGAAAGCGTAATGAACGCAGTTTCTTAAATCTCTTGTCAAAACTACAAACTGTCAGTGCATGAATTCCAAGCAAAATAACTAGTGAACGACGATATAATAACTGCTATACTTTTCTTGTCAGATGGAGAATGGTTGCATATAAATTGCTGTGCTTGTTAGTCTATTTGTCCAATTTAAAAATTATAAACATTGATGGAATAAATTAATTTGATATACCATTGATAGAAATAATTAGAGTATGATATATTTGTGCATCATCACACCTGCTATACAGTATTCGTGATTCAGATTCATCAATATTACCAATGTGTTTCCCCTTTTATTCCCATATCATTTATCAGTTTTTTAGTTCTGAAAAACTTCAAACAAATATTGTGGCACACTTTGCACAAGCAAGAAGAGTAGTCATAGTGGAGGCTGGAAGTAAACGCGTCGAAGGTATCATTTAGATTGAGCGATGTGTTCAGATTCTTGCTTCGGCTAAGACAAAGCGAAACCACAATCAAGGGTCTGGCCAAAGCCCCCCTTTGTTTTAAGGCATGCATCCACAAGAATGGGGAAAACAATTCTGTGTAAATTAAGATGAATCTCTTTATTTGTTTTTGCTCTTTATTTTATTGAATTTTAGTTGTCAATCTATTTGCTTTCATAGCTACAAGAGTTAATGTTCCATAGACTAAATATCAACAAAGAACTGAAATCGGTATGTAGCATTTGATGGGCAATTTGTCGATAAAAATCTTGTTACCATATCGAACATTCACTGCACTACATTAAACATTTTGTCATCATTTTGTTACCCATTTTTTGTCTACTACTGTACTGTCTGTACTGCAGTTTTTTTTAATAGGATATGTTTGTTTTGAACTCATGAGTTCTTGATCACTATTAAATATTGATTTCGCGTAAAAGTAAAATTTCAAAACAAACTTACTCTTTACAATTCTGATTCAAGACTTTCAAATTAAATGTCGAGATTTAAAGTCCAGCGACTTTCAGACATACCTAAATCTTGAAACAAACATACCCTCGAGTTTTAAACACAATATTTGTTCAAATCCAGTTAAGCATGTCGTTCACCAATGTACTCAACCTGAATTCAGTGAAAAATTTCATGAACATCCTTCTAATTTAAATGTTCTGAATGGCCAAACATTTTGATGATACTATGACAAACAAGTCAAAAGGATAACAATTACTTCACTTCACAAGAAGACAATTCAATGCCAATTTACCATGCTACACATAACTAAATTAAAATTACACATTGTCAAAGGAAGAAAATTTTAATAAATCAAATAAAAAAACCAGTGTCTTTAAAAGGAATGAAAATAATCACCTACCTCGTGCAACAGGATACCCAATCCCATGCCTGGTAGTTGGAAAAACCACAAACAAAAACTACAAACAATTCAATCCAATTGGAAGCACATTCAACACCTTTTTTGAGCCTCATTTCCAGCCTCAGGATACAAAACATCTCATCACATTCCCATCCTCATTGCAACCGAAACAAGCACAAGCAAAGCCAACCCAGCATGCACCACATCCATCCATCCCACCCAGCCTGTACTTGCCGACGTCACCCCGCCACGTCATCCCCGAACATCCACATCCCCACCGCATCACCAGCCCGTAGTGGACCCGCCTGTCGGGCCTACCCACACTGTCCGTGAAAGGAGGCGATGAGAGCATGAGAGGGCGAGCACGAGGAGGAGGACGGCCGTCGCGGACGCGTCACGGCGTCGGCGTCGCACGTCCCGTTGTTCGAGACGATGGGAGTCAGGAGTTGAACGCCAGGACGGTGCCAGTTGGCAGGAGGTTCGCGAGATTACCCGGAGCTTGCCCAGGACCCTGAGGAGAGGTGGATCATTAGGGGCCACTGTGGGTACAGGATCAGTTTCGGGTTGATTTTGATGTTGATGATGGTCTTTGTCTGGTGAGATGACATTTTTTTTGAGAGGGAAAAATTGTGATCAAGATCAAGTTTTTTTCTACAATGATCAAAATATTTAGTTATGGATATATATATATATGTATATAGGATGCTTCTTGGTGCGTCAAATGCATGACTTTTAATAAAAAATGCGTCTTATTATATGAAAGTTGAACAAGTCTTCGTATGTCAAATTTGAATTGCTTTACTCTTTATATACCAACTCTTTTGACAACTTGTTGAATTCAAATATTATCTGTCGAGTAATATATAATCATTTAGCATACGCCTCCACATGAGTGCTTTTAGCAATATGGGAATGAATTTTTTATAAAAGATATTATTAAAATTGCATCCAACACATTTAAATTAGTCTAGTGTAGCATCTAATTAGAGATCGGTTTACACCCATAAAAAAATCAAGCACATGAGCCGCCCATGAGTGCTTATGATATTTCTTAATTATCCTATTGCTTTTAGATATAAATGTAACTTACATGTAATTGGTACAATTATTTAAAGTCCTCGCAATTCAATTATCTGCGATGAGACGAGAACAACAAACAGGGACGTTAGATGTCCAAAAACATTCAGAATTCTCAAAATTCCCAAGATGGGCAAAAGCATGTTTGCATCCCTTGGAACAAAAGATTTTTCCTTTAAAAAAGATTAGTTCCCTTAAAGCAAACGAATGCATTATTTTTTAGTGACAGATAGCTACCGCCAGCATCATCATCAATTAAGCCACTCTCATATATATATATATATATATATATATATTTCTTTTAAGCCAGCCAAAATCTATCTGCCTATAGTCATGTTGCCCTGATGCCAAATAATTAGACCACCTTACAATTGAGTTTATAATTAGATCGACTTTGGTATGATTTAGAGAATGATAATGAGTATTATTGAGGTTCAATCATTAAATGTTATTGATTACATTGTTATTGGTTGGTTAAAACATCAACAATGAATATCATTTGAGGTGAAGTTAATTGAGTGCGGATAATTAATTGTTTATTTCTATTCCCATTACTTGTGTATCAAAAATTACAAAACAATATCAATAGAAGTGATTTCCATTACTCACTTTATTACCCCCAACTAAGGAGACCATAATTATTCTTTTTCCTATATATTGCCATTGCGATTAATTTTATTAATATATATTATGTTGTGTTATTATTAATTAAATTTTTATCATCATATTTTAGCAAAAAAACTATTGTCTTTTGCCTAGATCTGGTCCTATGATTTTAGGGGCACGGGCAAAAAAAAAATAAAAAAAATGAAATTGTAAATAAGCAATATATTATTGAAGATTTAAAGTGATAGAAATAAAATTTATGACTAGAAAATTTAAAATTTAAAGTACCTTATTAGAAAAGACACGACGATTCTTTTTTTAAAGAATTAGATTCATTCAATTTTTTATGCAACTTTAACCAGTGTATGATGTATAAGACTGATTTTAAGAGGAAAAAAATTGTGATGAAGAAGAAAAGGGACAACGTGATTTATAAAGATTGTGTATAAATTTATAAAAATATAAAGGAAAAGAAAAATGATTATAGATTTGGTTTGATTAATTTAAGAAAAAAAGATTGTGTGTGATTCAATTTGAAATAATTATATACGGGAAAAGAAAAATGATTGATAGTTCTTAAAATTGCAAACATGACCAATCATCTACCTATCAACCATGTCATATTGGTCGACATTCTAAATTATATTATAAACACATATATAGATATATATACAAGAAAAAATCAGGGGCCTCGCCGGAAAAGGGTCATGTGTGGTGGCACCACCTGCACCGCATCAGGGCCGCCTCTGCTATTGCCATACACATCCTATCAATCAACAATACATTTAATACCATATTTCTTAAAACTTATGTCAATCTCAATGTAAAACTTACCTTGAGACAAAGATGGTAACCGATCCTCCTCGTAAAAAGTAACCGCTTCTATAATCAACGAGCACCTCCAACTCGACTCGTGATCATTATCAGAAAACCTATAAAGCAAAAGTCGACCAGGCTCTTGAAACAGAAACACGGAATCCTTCATTCTCTCTTGTCTGATCATACCAAGCAATTCAACTGCGCTACTCCCAAAATCAAGTGTGGTTTTATTACAGATTACCCACTGTTCCGTAACCAAAATCTGTTTTCCTCCGGAGCGTCAGATGTCCATTGAGTCAAACATGTAATTATCGCAGGCTTCCCTTTCTGGAATACATTCTAGTTTGGGAAGGATGTCGCCTCTGTCTTATGGCATAAATAATGAGGGTTATGGTACAACGCTCCGCAAACTTTGTATCCTATAGCCTCTCTTTCGAAAAAAGGTTTCCCAACCGTGGCTCCATTGCAGAATCATACACAGAAAAGGGCGGGGTGTCAATAGCAGAATCATACACAGAAAAGGGTATAACATTCAATATTCTGTATATTGTATTGCTCATGAATCAACTGCTCACGTGTTGCATCATTTTCAACGACACATAAACAAATAAGACAAACTCTTTTGCCCTATCATAGTTCAAGCTATTTTTGCCATTTCTTGAAAAAAAAAACTATTTTTGAATTTTATGACATATTTATCCTTATTAAATTAATGTCTTTTCGCTATCCATGCATTACCTATCGTGACTCTTTTTAGTAATGATAAGCGTGCCATAACTCATAAAAAGGCCAAATAATGTTTTTTAATCAAGAGATGTAAAAAAAAAAGTTTGAACTATCATATAGAACATTTTTGTCAATTTTATGTAAATAAATATTAGTGGACTTTCTTAATCCAGTTTTGTTTAAAGTCCACAATATCACAAAATGTGTAGAATTGTCTGCGATACTAATTTATCAGTGTAATGGAATTAGCGAATATTGTTATGGTACTACTAAATAAAGATTTTATAGAGTGACTGACTCGGAATAAATTAGACAAGTAATATTTTATTATAAATTTACAGCCCTATTTAATAGCAAGTGTTGTATAGTTACAACATAATTAATGTAAGGAAAATTACTCTATGTAAAAAAAAAAAATGACAAAGTATATATGGTGAACAAGTTTTAATTAAACCCCATTTAAAAGGCGTGTGACTTATATTATTAAAAGTGTGACTTTTTTATTATAAAGGGTGTGACTTTTTACTATAAAAGTATTACTCATAAAAAGTGAAAGGTGTGACTTATATTATATATAGCAAAATGTATAAGAAGTGATAACTAAATAGTGTGACTTATATCTTAAAGAGTATATGCAGCAAAAAAAAATAAAAATTCAAAATGAATAAGTTTCAAGATATACCTACTCAAAAAAAAAAAAAATTATATAATGAAACATTTATATAAGAAAAAATAAAACTTTATATATTTGAGTAAGAAAGAGAAATATATGGAGAATTTTTTAGTATAATGGGCCTCCAGTATTTGATGAAGAACCATCCATTAAGAAGACAATTTATTTGAGGATGTTCGTCTCCCATTTTTGGTGTCGTAGTTCAAGAAGATAAGCCGTAAGAATTTTGATCACGGATCTCAAAGGTGATGTTGATTTTCCCAACATAACTATTATTTTTATTTTATTAATCATGATAGTTATTTTGTTGATAATTATTTAAAACATTCGTAAATCGACTTAAGATTTTGAACCGCGTCTTCAGACGGTTGACGTTTTGAGCCGTATATTTGGTGGCGTTAATTTATTCTATGGAGATGAAGCCAATTCCAATTCAAGGACGAATCATTTTGAGGAGGGAGATAGTATTAATGGATAAGTTTTGACGATTCTTGATCAATATAGTGATTCGATGAACTCATTAAATACATATTAAACTCTATTTATTTAGTTATTTAATATGCGACTTTTCAGGTATGTCGTGTTAATTAAGATCTGAAGACTAGTATAAATAGATCTTGGGTCATTGTAATAGATAACTTTTGAATGAAATAGAAAATACATTGAGTTTTATCCCATTGTTCGTGTTTTTTATCGCTTTGTTTTTTAAGTATTCTTTTCAAATCAATGAAATTTAACGTTTATCACTTTTTGCGTATATTTATTGAATATTCTTAGAATCAATGGATAATACGCTTATCTTTATCAACTCGTCGGTTGGTATCCGAGTCATAACGATTATGTGGAGTACATCAACCAACGATGACATAAGATTATACGGAGGAGAATTTGATTTCTTCAATCTCAATTGGTATCTGATGCTGTCGATGGAATTTTTTGACAGCTATTGACCGCCAACGAGACACGCTGGATACGTTGGCGCCACCATCGCCAGTTTTGGCCGCTATTATTTGCCGCCGCAACAGTACACCTTCAACAACCACACCTTGCCAATGGACACCTTCCACCAACCCACCACCATCACCCTTACACTACTGACATTTCAGATATCGATCCACCACCAAAATACCATTCAACCCTATGCTCAACCGCACGTACAACCATCATCAACGATGGCATCCCCGATTGCCAGCCTCCGATCGGCGCTCGTCAACCACTGTTTCCCGCCCACCGCTACCACGCCGGAAGTTCTAACCACACGTGCCTTCAGTCGCACTAATCCACCCCACACCATCACCGATCGATGCCTCCCAGTTTCGTCGTCGTGATCCCTTGATATTTGCCCGAGGCTTTGCTGCAACAATGGCGGTCAAATTTTCTGATGTCGCGGCCGCTGAAGATGGATTGGTCGCTGGTGCCCTAACAGAAATGGCCCAATATCAAATGCAGGTATTTTTGCCTTTTGGGCTTGGTCAGTCTAAAATCTCGTCTTTTTTAAAACTTTTTTCCGATTTTTTTTATTTTAATATCAGAAATTTTGTATATTTTGATATGTGGATCCGAGTAGTGAGTTCCTTAATTCGGCTAAAGTATGCTATAATTAGGGGTGTTTGACACAACTTATAAGCTCTTTAAAACAACTTATAAGATGTTTAGGAGCTTATAAGTTTATTAATTTTGTTGGTAAAATAAAATGTCTAACAATTTATAAGATCTAAAATAAGCTCTAAAGAGCCAAAAAAATAAGTTGGGATATCCCAACTTATTTTACAAAAAATTAAATAAAAAGCTCTATCATATCTCATCCTATTTCAAATTTCCAAATTCAATTCAACTCGCCCATTTTTTGTTTTTCGTAAACATAAAAAAACATTGGAAAAAAAATTATTTTCTGAAAAAATATTTATTTTCGAAAAAAATATTTTTCTGGAAAAATATATTTATTTTCGAAAAAATAAATATTTTCGATTTTTTTTTAGAAAAAAAAAATATTTATTTTTCGAAAAAATATTTTCTGATTTTTTTTTTCAATATTTTCGATTTTTTTAAAAAAAAATATTTATTTTCGAAAAAATTATTTTCTGGAAAAAAATATTATTAAAAAATCGAAAAAAATATATTTTGGAAAAATATATTTATTTTAGAAAAAAATATTATTAAAAAAATTGAAAAAGTTATATTAATTTTAAAATTAAAAAAATAGTTTTTAAAAAAAATTATTATATTAAAGAACTTATAAATTTTATTAAGTAAACACTTTAACAACTTATAAATTCTTAAAAATTATATCTTATAAAGATCAAAATTGTTTTTATAAAATGTTAGAACTTATAAGATGTTTTAAATAAGTTTAGCCAAACGACCTTATTTCCCCCACAGCGACGATGACATATATGTACGGCGGCGGTTGGCTGCAATTTTATGGTAGAAGGAATGAGTAGAATAATTTAAAGGGTAATATAATATTTTTATATGTAATTCTTTTTATTAAAATTTTGAAGGGGTGCATTTACTAAAGTTGGCGGTGCAAATAACCTGCTCCTTAATAATGTTGAACAATTGGGGCTTGGTTTATGTGATGATCAGAATGGGCCTGCTCAAATTTGACCAATTTTTCTTTGGCACAGGTTATTAGCAACCCCATCTTTAGAAAATGCACCCCTGATGTCAATTAATCACATACAGTTTAAAAAAAAATATTACATAATTTCAAAACAAGTTTCTGAAAATATATGTATTCTCGAAAATTATTTTTGAAATATTTCAGGAACCTACTGTAAAGAAATATCAGCAAACTTTTTCGAAAATATTAAAAAGTTTCATAAATATTTTGTCAAAATTTATGTATAATTTCAAAAATTGTCATTGAATTTTTTAAGTAACCTAATATAATCAAATTTAAACTTTAAAGTTTCAAGATACTATAAAATTTCGTATATATTTTGAAATATATATTTTTTTTGAAAATTATTTTCAAAATATTTCCAGGGACCTCTTGTAAGAAAAAATATGGCAAACTTTTCGAAAATATTAAAAAGTTTCATAAATATTTTATCGAAACTTATGTATAATTAGAAAAATTATCACCAATTTTTTTAGAATAAAGAAAATGAGTGGTGAACTAATCTGGGTGGTGTATTAATCCCAAGAGTGGTGAACTAATCTGGGCGGTGCATTTCCTAAAAGGTGCTAATAACCTGTGCCCTTTTTATTTTGATCGTTACAGGCCAAAGTTTATTTGGGGCTGAGCAGGCTGGGCCTTCTAATTGTGTTGGGAATTTTGGGCCACCATATTGTCATTCGGGCCTGCACATCTTGGTAATAACCATATTACAGATTTTGTGTATTTTCTCGTGGAGGATAAAAGTAGTAAATCGGTGCATTTTTTTCAAGACTTGGAAGAATTTGATTGCTGGTATAAAATTAATAATTATTATTTTTGTATTAATAATGATAATTATTTTATGGGCACTCCTCAAGAATATTTTCCTATCGCCTCAAGATTTCGAAATGCGATCCAAATGCCGATATTTTAGAAATCATATATTGGGTTGGAGTTAATTTATTATTCTCGGAGATGAAGCCGATTACGATTCGAGGGCGAATCGTTTTTAGGGAGGGAAGAATGATGGAGATGAAGCCACTTAATACTATTAATGGATAATTTGAATAGAGCTCTTGATCGATAGCGATTCTACTGAATCTCATTAAACACATATTAAACTTTATTTAATTAGTTATTTAATTTAGACTTTTCATTATAGACAAAAACTTGTATGCAATATTGCATCAAGTGATATATGTAATTGAACTTTTTTTTTTTCCGCGTGTCAAATAATAGGGCGGGTTAGGCGATTCTTTGCCGGGTTAATGAAGCTTCTCCTTCATTCACGATTTCATGCAATCGGGGCAAATTTTTCTTCTTTCGCGCACTCACACAGCTTGATTTCTTCTTCCTAAGCGTTGCAACAAACGCGACCGGATCGTCGTTGATTTTGATGGTGGTGCGTATCTAGGTTTTTCTTCTTCTTCTATTGTTCTTTTTTTTCTTTCTTTTCCATATTCTTTTTGTTTTCTTCAATTTTTCATCCCTCGCAATTTTGGTGATTTCTATGGTTTTGTGGGCAGTTTTTGAGATCCTTACGCATTATTTCTATTTTACAGAATCTGTAATTTTGATTTGAAAAATTTTATTCATCGATCAAGATTTTTTCATGTAGTAACACTCTTTTTGCTCATATGGTAACTTTCTTTTTGTTCATGTAACACATCAAATTGTTCTTTAAATCTATAATTTTGGATCGAATTTATTTTCGCTTGTCTTGGTTTTATTTATGTAGTAACACGTTTTTTTTTATATGGTAATACTTTTTGTTCATGTAGTAACACATTTTTTTAGTAATATGTAATTTTGTTCATATATCGTAAGTAATACTATGTGAATACATGTGTTACCATATGAATAATAATGTGTTACCATGTGTTTATGTTACGTTATGAATATTTATGTGTTACGATATATTTTATTACGTGTTACGTAAGATATGAAGTTTTTTCAATATAACAATGTAGTAACACACAAAAATTTGACAAAAAATAAATAAAATTTAATATAACAATGTAGTAACACTTATACATAGATGTAGTAACACATAAAAAAATTAACAAAAAATAAATAAAATTCAATATAACAATGTAGTAACACTTTATACATAGATGTAGTAACACCAAAAAAATTGACCAAAAAAAAAATAAAATAAAATTATGTGTTCAATAGATTTGAACACGCAACTAAATACATTAACAACAAACCGAACCACTAGGCTCTGAGACATATTTGATAAATATATCATTTTATTAATACATATTCGCCTCGCCCAACCCGAAGCCCCACAACCCCGCCTCACTTGCCCGCAGCGACCCATGAATTTTAATTAATTTGTCTTGATTGTGATGTATCAGACATAACACTAGTGTGCAATATTTCACACAAGACCTTCTTTTCAGATATCGTGTTAATTAAGTACATGGTTAGTATAAATAGTCCATTTCGCATTGTAATAGATAGTTTTTGGATGAAATAGAAAATATATCGGGTTTTATCCCATTGTTCATGTTTTTATCGTTAATCTTTTTCGGTATTCATATCGAATCAACTAAATTAAACGCGTTTATGTATTTATCCTGCATTCTAAGAATCAACGGATAAAACACTTATGCTCAAAATTCTTTGCAGATCATGAAGTAAGTGTGAGTAAGTGTGAGAAAGCAATTGAGAGGAAGTGTTGAGTGAAGTGAAGTGTGTGTCTTCAAAAGAGAGTCGTGTTCTGAAAAGTGAGCTTGAGAGCTCACAAAAATTAAAGTCTTGTAAATTGAGTGTTTGAGTCTTGATAATTGTAGTGTTCCATTGTAATTACTTTTTTGTTCTAATAAAAAGTAATAACATTACACTCGAAAGTGTTGCTCAGTATCCAACAAGTGGTGTCGTGAGCGAGGTGATTGATTGGGCGTTATTTGAGAACCGCCGTTGGAAGCTTCTTGTATATATCTGCATGTTTTTTAGTATGCTGGGCGCGTGTGCTTTTTTCATACTGTGGAGCTTGTCTTCAAAAATCAAGCTTGCTTGACGTCATTAAGTTTGGTTGAGCCACGATGGATGACCTTCAAGTGGTCGGTGGAATAAAGAAGCTTAACAACCAAAATTACAACACGTGGTCGTTGTACATGGAGTCGTATCTCCAAGGCCAGGCATTGTGGGAGATAGTGGATGGTAGTGATGTCACACCACCAGAAAGAAATGTTATTGCTCTGAAGAAATGGAAGATTTGAGCTGACAAGACATTGTTCGCGATCAAAACCACAATTGAGGAGGAAATATTAGATCACATAAGGGAGACGAAGACACCCAAGGATGCATGGGACACTTTTGCTATGTTATTCTCCAAGAAGAATGATGCGAGGCTGCAACTTCTTTAGAACGAACTTCTCTCAATTACACAAGGCTTCATGACAGTTAATCAATATTTAGCCAAGGTAAAGTCTCTCTGTCGTGAAATCTCTACATTGGATTCTTCTGCAGGCATGTCCAACTCAAGAATTAGAAGAATTATCATTCATGGATTGAGGCTTAAATATATATTTTTTATTGATGCTATACAAGGTTGGCCTACTCAACCCTCACTTGTCGAGTTAGAAAATGTACTAGTTGACCAGGAGGCGTTAACTAAGCAAATTTCGGGATCCTCATCCAAGAACGATGAAGAAACACTCTTTAGTAGTAAAACTAGAGGCCGACCCAACAAGAATAATGATAGGAGAATCAAAAGAGGCGATGACCCAACTAATCGATTGATGAACTCTAAATCAGGGGGAGCTCAACAGAGAAACAACATAGACGATCAATCTCAACAAAATAGAAGATTCAATGGCACATGTTATAATTGCGCGAAGAAGAAGGGTCATATAGCTAAACATTGTTGGTCAAAGAAGAAAAATGTGAGGGTAATGCAAAAATCAAGCAACGGGGTCGGACGAGTGATGATGAATGGGACATCGAAACATCTTTTGCTGTGGAAGAAGAAGAGAAAACTTTAACAACAACTGTCCCAGAGTTGAGTGACTACAATAATGATTGGAAAGTCGATACAGGCTGCTCAAACCATATGACCGGAGATAAAGAGAAATTGCGGAACTTGAACGGTATAAAGACAATCGTGTGGTGGTGACTGCAAACAATTCAAGATTACCGATTGCCCACGTTGGTAGAACAAAAAATTTGTGTGGCGGTTAAGACGAAGGACGTTTTCTGCGCAAGATGTTTATCATATTCATATACTGTATGAAGAAAACTTATTTTCCGTGGCACAACTTAAGCTGCCGGTCGCTACATATTTGGTCTCGATGACCTTAAAGTATATCAAGATGTTAAGATCTCCGAGACACCAATAATGAAGCAAGGCCTAACGATTAGAGTCTGGTTTCACGTGATGTCGCCGGAGACCAAAGATAATGTGGATAAGACACGGAAAAATGAAAACAAATGGACTGCATGCAAGACTTGGACACGTCTACTACCACAAGTTTTAAGGTAATGATGGCAAAGTCGATGCTAAAAGGTCTTCCTCAACCGATAAAGGACATAGGACCGTGATGTGGCTGGGCCACAAGACTCCAGAAAGCTCATCAATTTCCATATGATGGTTCAAGTTCAGAGCTAAAAGAACTATTTGAGTTGATACACTTTGATGTGTTCAGATCAATGAAGCAACCTTCAATCAATGTAATGCGTTACATGGTCACATTTATTGACGACTTCTCTCGGTACATATGGGTTTACTTTATGAAAGAAAAATCAAACATTTACTAAATTCAAGAAATTTAAAGAAACAACAAAAGTAGAAATTGGAATGAAGGTCCAATCTCTGCGGAAATGAGATAATGGTGGCGAAATACATATCGGAAGAATTCTCGTAGTATCATTTAGAATGTCGTGATACACCATCAATATCGTGTACAAATACACCACAATAAAAACAAAGGTAAATCAGGAGAAATAATCAATAGCTTGTAGAGATATGCGTCAAGTATGGTACATGCCAAGAATGTACCGGGGAAGATTTTGGGTCGAGAGCACGAGGACAAGAACACATGTGATTAATAGGCTTCTTCGTGCAAAACTAAAGTTCATATCACCCTATGAAAAGTTGTAGGGGGTGCAAACCTGCATTAAGTCAATTGAGAGTTTTTGGTTGTGTTTGTTACGATGTTTGTGCCAAGCTATCTTGAAGCAAGTTCGATAAAAAAGGTTATTCGTGCATCTTTGTGGGATCGACAAAAAAATAAAAAATGGTGGAAATGTTGTGACCCTACGACATGAAAGTGTTAAACATGAAGGAATGTAATATTTGATGAAGTCATTCATGGTGGTCGCCTCGGAGAGAAGCTCACGATTCTAAGGAGATAGAAGATATTTTAGGAAAAAGATGGGGAGCAAACAATTGAAGTACATTTCTATTCCGAAAGAAGACCAACATTGAAGAAGAAGATGAACAACAACAAAATGAGGAAGACATCATTGAAGAAGAGGAAACTCATCATTGGCAAGCAGGAGTACATCACGGAAAGCAGATGATCAAACGGAATAATGATCACCAAATGATGAAAATCAAGGAGAGCGAAAAGTAAATCTCAAGTATGTCAATGTCGCAGTTGCTCAAAAAGATCAAACTGCATATATATTCACAAAAGGGCTCAACTAGACAAGGTTTCAGAAGTTAAGAGAACTACTCAATATGAGACAAAGGAAGAAATTCAAAGTGTTGAGGGGGGAGTATTGAAAATGTCACTACCGACTTTTGGGACTTTCTAGAATGATCAAGAAAAACATAAGGTGCATTCACAAGAAGGCATTTTGAGAAAATAATTGGTGGATCCTTATAGATACTCAAATAAATAGTAGATTATTCTAGTATGTACATTGTTGGCTAGATCATTCTAGAATTATTAGCGGCACAAGCTAGTAGAAAATTTTAGAAGTGGTAGTAGTTGATTATGACCAACTTTGGACATCTATATATATTAGTTAGCTCCTAATTGAAGTAAGCCTGGAGCAAATGTGAGAAATCAATTGAGAGGAAGTGTAGAGTGAAGTGAGGTGTGTGTCTTCAAAGAGAGCGTGTTCCCAAAAGTGAGTTTGAGAGCTCCACAAAAATTAGAGTCTTGTAAATTGAGTGTTTGAATCTTGTCAATTGTAGTGTCCATTGTAGCTACTATTTTGTTGAATAAAAAGTAATTACATTTACACAGTGTTACTCTGTATCCAACAATGTTTAGCCGATGATTTCTCTTTGGTGGGAGTGACTTGATTCCACTCCGGGATTGAGACTAATGTGCCTCCTAATTCATGAATTACAAAAGTTTTACATAAGTTATCAAGAAAACATTTATTTCTCTTAATTCATGACTTACATTTTGTTTATATAAATTATCAAATAAAGCCATTAAAAAATTAAGGTTTGAATTTACTCACAATAGAGCTAAAGGCGGGACTGTGCTCATCAGTGAGATTTCACTTCCACCAGAAGATCCCACCTCTAAGGTGGCTCTCTCCCTATATACATGGTTAATTTAAATATTTTTCAAAAAAAAAATTCATGAAGAATGAATTATCAATAGCAGTAAAGAAATTTAGATTTTGTATTTACTCACAGAATGGATAAGGGTGGCTCTGTGCTCATTGATGATATTTCAGTTCCAGAGGAGGATCCCCTCCTTGAAGTGGTCTTCTCATTCTTCTCATAATACATATATATTCTTAAATTCATTAATTACAAGATAAATTATCAAGACAATAAGAAACTGAGATGAGATCTTAAAGTTACTAACAAATTGTCCAAAAGATTCAGTCACTGAACTCGACTTCTCTATTTTCTCTTCCTTGGATGTTTTTATCAAGATGACATTTAATCTCCTTATTTCATGAATTGCACTGTTTATATAAATTATCAACAACATATTTAGTTACAGAAGGCTGATGGATATCGTGCTGTATAAGTTATCAAAAAACGACAATATAAAATCCAACACTTGCAAAGAATCCATGCTCATTGACGAGGCTTCAGTTCCAGCAGATCCACCCCTGCTAAAGTCGCCGACTCTCATTTTTATCGCCGAATTTACGAAGTTTTTATATTAATTTCACATTGTAAGTACAAATCTCATGAATTAAATATAAAACACGGAATATGATTTACAGCTTAATTTTTTGGAATTTGAGTGTCGAATATAGTGGGTTCAAACTCTAATGTGTTCCTCTGATCTTCCCTTCTTTGACTTTGACCTTGACTTTGATGGATTCGTTGAGAAATGAAGAATATAAGGCAGAGCTTAAAGGCACGATTAAAGCCAAAGTCGTGGTTTCACTTTTATAGTTGTTATTTGTATTTTCAATAAGAAAGAACGGTGTTGTATTGAGCTAGGTAGTTGATGGTTACAAATTAGTGTGCAACCACTTAGCTTAAATACTGTAATCAACTACTAGATTCATTTCGAGTTGTGATAATGAAACTATCTCGAGCGGTTATCTCTCATTTTGTGTTTGTCATATTTCTAGGTTTTAATCTTCAACAAAAGAAATCCTCGTCTTGATCTTTCTGGAAAATGAATTTGAGAATTGAAACGTTGATTCAAGGACCGGACGATTGTTTTGAATCGAACGTGGTTTTTTGGACGAACTTCTTTGAGTTCGGTGCATTGTGGACTCATAGTGCATTTTAAAACCGTGCAATTTGTTATACTTAAAAGTGCAACTTATTTACACTGAATCATGCATATATTTTTTTTCATATTAATAGTTGCACGTTACGTATAAACAAGTTGCACTTTTTAGTATAACAAGTTGCAATGTTCTTGATCCGTGCTACTATTAAATTAACCTCATACTACCTTTATTTTGACACCATACCACAATTTAATTCAACTCGTGCGTCATTTTAAGTTTTTTTACCATAATTTAATTAAGTGGGGTATTATAAAGATATTAATCTAAATACCACCATTTAATGAAGTTAGATCATTATTTTATTTTTTATTTTTGGGCAATTATATTGTTGACTTCATTAAAGTATAATTGCAAAAAAAAATTATTTTTTGACTAAAAAAATTAAAAATTTTGATAAAAAAAGAACTTTTAAAATGAGTTGGGGTTAAAAATGAAAATTTTCTCTAATTAATGTAATTATATATATATATATATAGTGTGTGTGTGATAGGTGTGATAGTGAATGATCCCTCCAAACTCTTATGAAATGAACCCTTTATGTATAACTGTTGAGTTACACATGTTATATACCTCGTTCCACGGCTCGAATCCAGAAATACCACCGGATCCAATGCAAGAATAGAATTTCAGAGTTCTGGACCTTCTGGTGATTTGAGATTTCTCGAATTTATGAGTTTAACAATTTTCATCTTTATCTTCCTTCTGAATATTTGGTAAGGTTCTCTCTAAAATTCTAATATATTTTTGTTATGAATTGCTTCTAAACTCTGTGAATATATTTCCTTCTGGTAAGATTTGGTAGGCTGACTCCGTTAAAATAATTATTCACGGCAATTTGTTAGAGATTAATTAAGTGAACACTTGCCATTCATCCAATGTGTGGAACAGATTATGGAACACAATGTTGGAATAGTGGATCCGAGCCGGAATATTTGACGACTCACTGATCCACTACCGCTTTACCAAGTTCAACGTTAAGGGCCCGATTTGGATAAAACTTATTTTTAAACATCTTATGTTTTTTTTTGGAATTTTATAAAATTTAATTTTTAAGTAACTTATAAGTTGTTAAAATGATAATAAAACTTATAAGTTCTTTAATATAGTAATTTTTAAAACTATTTTTAATTTTAAAATTAATATAATTTTTTCAATTTTTTTAATAATATTTTTTTTCAAAAATAAATATTATTTCAGAAAAAATCGAAAATATTGAAAAAAATCTTTCGAAAAATAAATATTTTTTTCAGAAAAAGAATCGAAAATATTTTTTTCGAAAAATAAATATATTTTCCAAGAAAAAAATATTTTTTTAAAAAATAATTTTTTTTTTCCAATTTTTTTTTTTTACGAAAAAAAAAAGTTGGCGGGTTGGATTGAATTGAGACCCGATTTTGGGCAGGGATGGGTTGAGATATGATAGAACTTATTTAATTTTTGTAAAATAAGTTGGGATATCCCTATTTTTTATTTTTTGGCTCTTTGTTTTATTTTTAGATCTTATAAGTTTGTTAGGCATCTTATTTTACCAAACAAAAATTAATAAACTTATAAAGCTAAAAAACACTTATGTCTATTTTAAATACCCTAATAAATTTATAAGCTACTAAACATTTTATAAGCTATTTTAAACACCCTAAGCTAATTTTAAAGAGCTTATAAGCTGTGTCAAACACCCCCTAAGAGACCTTGGATGTACATGTATTATTACATGTTTATTTGCAAATAAATTACGTATCATTTTTTAAAGTTATACTTTAATTTAAAATTTTCAATTTTAATAAATAAAATTATCTTTATAATATTTTTGCAATCTCAATTGCAAAAATTATAAAAGTGTGATTTTATTTATCAAAATTGAAAAAAAAAATACAATTTAAAAAAATGTCGTAATTGATTTGGAATTAAGCATGTATATTTCTTATACAGTTATACTGTGTACTATCTATATTGTCAATTGGAATCGTGCTTTATTTTACCAGTGCACGCAATGTATAAATATTGTGATATATACTAACGAAATAAATGCAATGTATAAATATTGAGATATATGCTAGTTTAATATATATATATATATTGAGATATATACTAACGTAATAAATGCAAAATATAAAAAATTATAAATCACAATTAAAATTTCCAAATTCGCATATACAACATACAATACAACAATTCGAACATCAAACATAAAACTAAGACGATTCTTACATCAATTAAGTTACAACAAAGTTAAAAGAATTCCCACATAAAATTAAATACACACCAACTTAAAACAATTTTGGCAGAATCAAACAACGAACAAACATGATGAAAGCTTCAAATAGAGACACTATTGGGAATCCCCTTGCCTGTCAACCCTTCTTCACTTGTTGGATAAAGCAACATGTACGGAACCTTAGCCGGCCCCACCCGATTTTTCCATTTCTCATCATTATTCATTTCCACAATTTTCTTCTCAATTTCACCCAACTTTTTACCAAACTTTTTAAATGACTCAATTACCCCTGCATCTTTAGTCCAATCAGGGGTATCCCTCTGCCCAAGGTATATCTCGTCCGACGAATGCCTCGACAGAATCTCTATCAGGGCAATATCGAGCAAAGGTCTCAAGCCCTCCGTAATGGTTCTCAAGAAAACCTTATCCGGTTGACTTTCAACTCGTACTTTTATTTGCCTGTTCGGCATAAACCGGTCGACTAACTGGGCCGGTTAGGCATGTAGCCCGCCAAAGGGTATTGCCCGAAATTCACGGACAGATGCGGATGCGCGATGCGATCCATATGATGATGGTGCATGAGTTTATGAGCTCTTTTTCGGTTTACATTTTGGGCCACGCGACTTGTTTTTCTTGTCCTCGTGACCTTCCTCACGAGCTCGGCCCACCGTGACCTGAGTCTCGGTCGTTTTTAATGAGAGTCTTCGAGGGGTAGTAGAAGTTGCAATAGTCCTCTACCCATGTTTGGATGGCAGACCGATTTCTAAACGCATTGCGTATGGATAGTCGGGATTACTAATCGGACCCGTGTGGAGCGTTTGAGTCCTCCTCTGCCATTCCCCTACATAGTTGTAAATAGAAGGTGGTCAACTTGTTGCATTTATTACTTGATTAATATCATTTTTGGTTTCTAAAGTTAATTTTTTTTTTCTCCAATTTTGGTCATCAAATCACTATCAAGTTTAATCATGAAAATACACTTTTTATACTTACATTTAGTTTCACCTTTAGTTGATCATATGCTAATTGACATAATTAATCAACTATTTGAGGGGTGCTATATGTAATTATTTATAAGTTTTTACTTAAATGTAATTATAAAAAAAATTACATTTAGCTTTTTGATTAATTGATTATGTCGAGCAATGGACGATCAACTAACAGTTAGATCAAAAGTGGGGAGTAAATGTATACTTTCTAGACCAAGCTTGATAACGAATAAAGAAGGAAACAAAAGCTGAAAAAATCATTTTTTTTTATGAAACCAATTTTACGTGCAATTGGTCTTCATTTTTTTTGTGTTTTCTTAGCGTTAGTAGTTGTATCTTTGAAAGATATTAGTTTAATAACACTAATTGTTTCATTAAAAAATATTATTAATTTTACTATAAACTAATAGTTGAAAACCAGCAACATGGCAAAACAGTTCCATATAAGAATACCTTTTCATTGGACTAAAAAGTATTATATAGTTGCTAAAACCAGTTATATCATTGGACTAAAAAGTTTCCATTTTTGGGTGTGTGGTGATTTACCTTTTCACTAGATCAGCCGGAAGTGCCTGATCAACAAAATTCCAGTTCTTGTAAATAACAGAAGACATCTCCATGGCGTACTTAGCCGGAAATACCGTAGCCTCAAGAATCCCCCCTGCATTGATCAATATTTGCCGCGCAAAAGCATTGATATTCATCGTGTCACGAAAGTGAGGATGAAGAAGCTTATTAATGGGGTGCAACACACTAAGTTGCCTGTTTGTTGCAATCACAAATGGCTCAATCACTGCGTGTGTGTTCAAGAAATGGCTGATGAGCTGATGGACTCCAGGTGTCATTCACCGCGGCGTAGGCTTTCGCCAGCTGCCAAACGGAGCCTTCAACGCCGTCTGAAGCTGGAGTGTACACATTGCTGATGGCGCCCAATTGGTCCCCGTCCGGATGTGGTAGGCTGAGCTCTATTGCTAACGACTTCAAGCGCCCGTCGTTTTGTAAGAAAAGGAGAGTCCTTTGAAGCGTAGGTTTTCGCCGTGGTGGTGTTGATTCTCGAAGATAAGGCATTAGCTTAGTCGTGGTGGTTTAGGATGAACAATTTGTTCGCTGTGTGCCTCTGGCAGATAAAAAAAAAATTTGGTCGTATAACTTGTCTACTGTCCAATTTCGGTCAGCTTAGTTCTAATATTCAGAAATTTGTCCAATTTTAGCCCCATAATTCCCGTAAAATTGAAAACGGTGAGGTTTTATGTCATGGAATGTCGTGTGAAGATTTAATTTGGGGCCAAAATAGGGCAATGGACAAGATACGCCGTGATACAAAAAACACACCATTTCAATTTTTCAGAAAATTATGGGCAGAAATCGGACAAATTTTTTAATACTTGACCATATCAAAATGGTTAATCAAAATTGAACAGTAGACAAACTATGAGAGATAATTGATGCTAATAATTACCTCGTCGATTGTAAGCCCATCTAGCTGATCCTTCACATGATGCAATGCCATCGCGTTAGTTTGGTTTCCGTATACTTCTGGATCAAGATTACTCTGGGTCGGAGGAAACTCAGTCAGACGGGGTAATGGAGACGGGTAGCATCTCCTGTGCAAATTCCTCATCGTCCTCCATGCCGATTTATCCTCTGTTACGACATGTTCACACATTAATAGTTAGTGGACGAATCTAGAATTTTACTTCAAGAGGAGGCGAAAATATCTATATTATAATTTATAACTATCATACATATTTTCAATCCAAGGGGGATGAACTCATATAAAATGAAAGTGCAAATAATTTTTTTTCACATGTATAATGAAAAAAAAAACTAAATGCAAAGGGGCAATTAGCCCGCGCCCCCTAAATCCATTACTGTGTATATCTTCTTCTTTTTTAAAAGAAAAAGACAAATATTATTGCAGGAGCACTAGAGGTACTCAAAATTCGAAAAGATTAGGTACCTTGAATCACTTTGGGTGTAGGGAACTTAAAGAGTCCCTCACCATCGGAAGGAAGAATTTGCTTAAGCAACTCCAATGGAACATTATCATATATACTTTTGAGGAGAGGGCCATCAGGCAGCTTAAATCCCTCCTCATAGATCTTGTGTACGTCTTCGAAGCTGTCGAATTCGTTGCTAATGGAATCACATAGATCAGTGAACTCGGGAAGAAGGAACTGGGCGAGGATTTAAGGCCATTGCCGAGGAAATCGGACATCTTTAAGTGTCCGAATCGTTCGTCTCCTGGGACGTATGTTTAAGCCCATGAGTAGTGGGATCCTACTCTCGGTGTTGGGATCTGGCATCAAGAGTTATAAGAACCATCAAAAAATCATTTGAAGGATCGATTGGTGCACAACTAATACTGTTCTATGAAAAAAACTGATACTATTCAATGAAAAACAATTAACACTGATCAAGTAATACCTTCTAGTAAAACAACTAATACAATTTAAAAAGACACTTAAATTGCGGTGCAATTAATGCATAGAAGCATTTGCCTCAATAAAAAAGATGAGTAACTTGAAAAATTAGTCTGTTTATCTTGGGTGTTCAATTTTAATCCTATATATATGAATCAATTTTCACAATTCAGTCCTATAATTTTTAAAAAAGTGTTACTCCCTTCGTCGTTTCGTTTGAACATTCACCATTTTCTTTCGTATTTTTAGCGGCGAGTTATTTATTAATATTTGAAATGATAAATAGATTTTTAAGCATGGGGTATGATAGTGATACTAATCATATCATCGCCTCATTTAAAAATCACTTTATCATTTCATATCTATAAACAACTCATTTCAACAAAAACTGTAAAGCTAAAAAGTGAAATGTTCAATCGAATAATGTGGGATGGAGGGAGTACAACTTTAGTCTATGTTGATAAGACATGACCTACCGAGATTCCATAATGCTTTTGGGAAAACAACACCGGGTGCACTGGATGCACCATTCAATAGGTGCACAACTAATTCTATTAAAATAAAAACCAACTAATACTGAACACAACTAATACTATTAATTAAATAAAAAACCAACTGATATTGTTCAGTGAAATCATGAATGAACACTAATCAATAAATACCATTTAGTACAACAATTGATGCATAGAAGTATTTGTTTCAAACAAAAGATGAGTAAATTGCATAATTCATCACGTTTTAAGTTGGGTGTTCGATTTCAGTCCCATATGAAATAATTTTTGCAATTAAGTCTCAACTTTTAAAACGGTGCTACTTTAGTCCTCTATAGATAATATTGCTGGATTTTTTGCAATTTACATATAAACTGATGAATGGACTCAAACCTGTGTTTGTGGGAGGCCTTCCTGTCGTCCCCTGCGCTGGTAAGGATACTCGGACGATCCTCCTAAAGCGGGCTTAACGTAATCTTGTCCCTTGTCCGGATCAGCCAAATCATTGTAGTAAGCATAGTCATACACTCTGTCCCATTCCTTGAGCTCTCCACTTCCATCTCCTCTCAACTTCACTAGCTCTTGGTGTCTGTATGACACAAGTGGACCTGGAGTTTGATTCGGAAGATATGTCTGAAAACAAACATTCAAAATGTGTATCATTGGCATATGTAAGAACATGCAGCATTTTCATGTGTTATGGTTCTATGTTAATTTAGACCTATATTTCAATAGTATAACATGATCATATTGTGAGTTAATATCTCGTCCTGTAATTTAGGTCCGGTCCAATTTTAATTCTATATTTTGTTACTTTTTAACTTTTGATCATTTTTTTGTCGGTTTCGATCCAAAATGATCATTTTGGATCAAAATTGAAGAAATTAAAAACATAGAAAACTAAAATTGAACTAAAATGGACCAAACTCAAAAAAGTAAAACATGCATGATTAAAATTTTAGTCCCGCATGCTTTTACTTACTTTCTTCAATTTTGAATAAAAATTGACTCCAAAGTCCAAAAGGACCAATATTGAAAAGCTAAAAACATAGTATATGACAGAAATTGGACACATCCTAAATTACAGGACAATTCTGAATAATAAACAATACCTTGTTGGTGAAAAAAACGCGGTCGGTTTTGTACTTATCGGCAGGATACACCCAAGAGTTGCACACAAAGTGGATAGGTGAATGTTCATGGCCAGGAACATTTTCAAGTGTGAGAGTTTTGAGGTAAAATTCAGAGTGATGGAAATTCTTGATTATGAATGCGCCTGGAATTCCAATTTCTTCTTCCCAATCAAATGTTATGTCAAATGCAAAATCTCCAGGTGTTAGAGATGTGATTGTTGTGATCCAATTCTCCAAGTATGCTGCTTTTCCCACTTTCCCTTTTCAACTTATTTTCTGCAAAAGTATAAAATTTTATATATAATATGTGAAAGAGGTTCATCTTATCTAAATTAAAGTTGGAACTTGTAAAAATGTGTAAAAATGTGTGTAATTAATTCATTTATATTTTTATTAATCCCCTTAATATTCCCTCTCGCCCAACAACTATGTTGAAAGAATTTAATCTCATCTAAAAGCCTGAATTTATAAAGAAATGTGGAATTAATTTGTTTATTTAATTTTTCTAACACTTCCCTTCACTCGTGGGCTAGATTCACTTACTCCATTGTTGGAAGGAGGTCCATCGAGTGAAAATTTAATATGAGTGGAGTTGCTTTCAGCGGGAATCGAATCCAATACGTGAGAGTGAGCCTGAAGGCTCTGATACCATGAAAGAATTCTATCTCATCTAAAAATCTGAACTTACTAAAACGTGTGAAATTAATTAATTTATTTAATTTCCCTGACATGTCTTATCTAAAATTGCTCCAATTTTTTATAATTACTACATAATTTGTGTTGTTCAAGCCATTGTCATAAACACACATTGAAATTAACCTGATGTGATGGTTAAGTAGATGTCAATCGGTCATAGGATAAATTTAAGTTTTGAGCAATAAAATATTTCGCAAATAAAAGATTTAAATATATAAGTAATTAGACATGTTAACTGAATAAGTAGTTTTTGTATTCCAAAAATTATGATCATACAACACTATGGGTTTTAGTTACAATTTAAATTAATCTTAAAAAGGGGTAGAGTTATAAATAACTCAATGTAAAAGTAAATATTCTTTTATATCATTAAATTTCAATTTGTTCTTTTCTAGCCAAGAGAATTGTTATTTAGACCTTTATACCCCTACTTAATTAACTAAAAGAATTAAAAAAAATAGGAAAAAAATAGTTGTCTTCTTAAAAAAATATCAGCAGTATTTTCTCCTAAAAATTAGAATAACTTTCTCTCTCCCTCATCCAATCAACACTCGTGTACTACACCATATTCAAACATTAATTCATCTCGTACCATATTTTATTAAACTTGTACTATCAATAATTCACCTCGTACCATACTTTATTAAGGGTGTATCATCATTAATTTACACCCTACCACACACTATTGAGGTCGTACTCACCATTAATTACCTCGTCACATTTTATTTAAGCTCGTACCACCATTAATTCACCTCGTACCACCATTAATTCACCTTGTACCACATTTTACTTAAACTTCAGTACCACCATTTTTTCACCCGTATCACACTTTATTGAAGCTCGTACCACCATTAATTCACCATGTACCACATTTTATTTAAGTATGTACTACCATTAATTCACCTCGTACCACCATTTTTTCACCCGTACCACACTTTATCGAGCTCGCACCACCATTAATTCACCATATTATATTTTATTTAGTTTCATTACCACCATTAAAAAACTTTTTTTTTTAAAAGAGTGATGAGTATAATTGGTAAAAAAAATATTCTCTTTGTTAGAAAAGAATAAAATTAAAATCATTGAAAAAAAAAACTTTTTAAAATAGAATAGGCTAAAAATAGGGTTCCGTTTATCGGTTTTTAATATGGTTCATTTGTATACATCACATCACATAACAGCTACGTATTTAATCTTAATGCAATCCAAAATATAACATCATGATATTATTTAATTTCTGGTATGAAGTTTTAGTTGGGCCGGTTAGGTGCATTCATTACGTATCATTATATACTTTTGTACTATATAACCACCTTAGTAGTGAACAATTATGAATGTCCTTTATATGCAAGTGTTCAGATTTCTTACTTTTAGAAATTTACGAAAAATACATTTTGGTATACGCACATTCCCCACGTTCTGGAAATTACAAGTCACAAATTTAATTATATTTCGACGTTTGATGAAGATTTTCTTAAAATTAAAGTCATTTAGCCCCCATTTAAAACAGTATAAAGTTAGTAAACGTAACATGAAAATCAGTATTAGATGAACATTTTCAAATTACGAACAAATTTGCTCTTTGTAAAATTGAATTTTTTGAGAATCGTTTAAAAATTAAATAACCATCAATGGGCATTTAAGATTTTTTTCTTTTTAATTTCAGAATTAGTTTATTCAACTCCGAAATATCGTATTCCAACCGTAAAGCCATATTATGTACCTAACACTAACAGTGATTAATATAGTTTGACATAAAACACTCGAAGAAAAAAATGCAAAAAATAATAAATGTAATTAAATACACCCAATTAAGAGAAATAAATAGAGTACCAGCAGAATGAGTATATTAAGAACTGATGAGATGCAGAGCAACTTTCTTTCCAAGCAGCTCGTGGAATCTATCAAGAAGAGATGCACCAAAATCGTTGAAATCCAAAACGTTTTTTTTCATAAGCACGACTTTCCCTTTTATCTTTCTAACCTCCTCTTCGCCTGTAATAACTCCTTTCAACGTTTCTACTATTCCATGCAACATCTTTTTCAAAAATTGTTGATTTCTCTCTCAAGAAAATATATTAAATGTTGAAAATGATAATGGAAATACACAACCCGGTGTGTGTATATTATACATATAGAGAGATGGGTTACATACCGACGCGGAATATTTATGATGTATATATAGTGACTAAAAAGGACTTTATATCTTGACAATAACTTTTATGAACCCGTGCACAAAAGTTTGAGTGGTTGTCATTTGAAATTTATTCAACGTGAAATAATTTTACATTTACAGATTTGATCCTTCAATTATTAAAATTAATACACTTTTGTAATGTAAGTCATACTTTTTAGCTATCACTATTAATACTTTTACTGTAGAAATAAGACATACCCTTCATTTATCAAATCTAATACACTTTAATAAGTCATACCCCATAACCGAAGTGGATTTATGATTTATAGAGACAAAAAAGACTTTATATCTTGATAATAACTTCTAGGAAGCCGGTGCACAAAAGTTTTACGCTCTTATCGTTCTATAAAGAGGTTATTTTTTTTTTATCAATAAGATTAATGAAAGTTATTATAACTAATTAAAATATCAAAAAAATTCTCTTTTTATTTATTTTACACATGCCTATAATTAATTTTTTTAAGATAATTACTAATAACAAGATACATTAAATGAAGGTAAATTATGAAAATAAACATTAGATGATATTTTAAATATCGTAACATAACTATTTTTGTGAGGCGAATACAAATAGAAAGCAAGCATATCTTTGTGAGGGACTAACATGTACAATAAATGAGAAGGAGTTATAAAAATTCACGGACACTGTGCGGGTCGAACCGGGCACAAAGGCAAAACAAGAAACTCGCTTTCAGTCTTTGTTATTATAAAGACATGTATGTGTTACTGTAAGAGCAAGTGAGTGTTACTGTGTGATGATAAAAAAAAATAAAATATTTTATTAATTCAATGGTTTAATCAGCTGGTTTGAGTCTTTACTTAAAGCATTTGGTCACAGTTGGGAGAAGCAAAAGAAAAAGTAAAGAGGGAAGCAATGAAATAGAAGGAGTGTCGTTTTGTTCATACAATAATACACATTTTTTTTTACAGTAGCACAGTTGTGTGTGTGTATATAGTAACACAATTTTTAATGCATTACATGTATTACTATAGAGACAAATATATATACGTACTAAAAAGACAAGTATGTGTTTCATTTTTTTTTTTTTTTGTAAGGAAAAGATGAAAAACTCTCCCCACCCGTATTGCTAGCCCCTCAACTAAATTTGGTTATAAATCGAGGATGTGCCCGAAGTAGCTTAACACGCTTGCAGGTGAGGCGGATCGAGAAAATTGATGGAGGGTGGGCTAGAAAAAATAATTTTGATAAAGGTTAAATCTTGTATCCACTAGATGCACTGCGGCACTTCATAGTCACTTTAAAATCATCAATTTCTTTATGACCGAAAATATACAATTTTGGGTATTTTTATTTTAAGAAAATAATTAAATTGAATTAGAAGCAAACTGAGTTTATATAGACTGAGCTAAGAACTTAATAATTAGGATTAATTACATATAATATAAAGAATTTGAAGACGAGTTGGGGTGGGCTTGAGGCGGTCAGCCCACCCCCTAGATCCGCCATGCCAACAGATTCAATCACATGACAAACCTCCATAATATTTAAATGGAAATTTGTCCCAAACTGCCTTACATTAACATATTTTTATACTTATAGCAATGTGTGTTTGCCATGATAGTAACACAAATATGGAAGTGAGTTTTCCTTCTTCTTTTTTGAAAATTTCTTTGTGTCCCAGTTCAACCTGCTAATTAAGGAACCGTAAATTTTTCTGTCGAATGAGTAAAATGTGGTTGGTATGAGCATATTGTATGGATCTATGATATGTACATTAGTGTATATAAAAGTTTGTCCACTGTGGGATGGAGGGAGTAATGAACTTGGTATATAGTTTATCATGCGGTATAATATTGTATAGTATAAGAAATATCATTATTTAGGTGATATCTATTTGGGGTTTTTAAATTTTTTTTAAAAATTGATTTTTGAAATTTAAGAAAATTTAAAATCTTGATAAAAATAATAAGATGGGTGTTTATTTTTAAGTTTTAAAGTAGTGTGATAATAAAGTTTATAAGGTGTGTTGGTATTTTAAAAATCTATTCTAAATATTTATTAATTAGAATCAGTTTTAAATTTTAAAATACAAACTGTAATTTTGAAAATTCAAAACAAACATCACCCGAGTGATTTTAAAATGAATAGCCCACATAAAATCAAATATTTTTTTTAAAATTTCAGATTTATTTTTCTTCTTCTTGTCCTCGTTGATTCATTTAAGTAGCGTGACAAATGATATTTCATTAATTGATCGATATCCCAAACCAGAAAATTAAGAAGGGATCAGTACGTGTCATTTTCAGTGTATAATTATTTTATATAATTTTACAAAATTCCTCTCAAACTTGTTTGTGTAAAGTAATATTCCACGAATACTATTGTACATTATAAATCTTTCTCCATCACAGTTTGGCCAAAAATATTACTCGATCAACTTTACTTAAAATGTAGTTGTGTTCTAGTGGTTCAGTAACCGACACCTCGACACATACAATTAATGAATATATATATGATCATATAATTAAATGTATATATGTGTGTTGCACATGTGTTAGCTTTTCGTACATATTTCAGATTATTAAATTATATAAAGAGCAAAGTGAAATAAAAAAGTAGTAAGTTCCAAAAGTTATTTTTGGTTCAAAAATCATCACGTTATGATATTCTTATTCTATTACAAGGTGGCTAAGTTCTTTGCGAATAATATGGGGAAAATGTTTTTTTAGTAGAGTAAATTAGAAATTATGTTTTAAGGATAATAATTTTATGAACTTAAAAATGTAGGGCAATATATTTTAAATATATAAATATATATAAATATAATAATATGTTTTAAATTTATAAATGTAGGACAATTGAGTCTAAATAAATTCAAATTGAAATTTTTGAAATGTCAGGTGAGATTTGGATTTATTACAATTCGATTGTTCTACATTTATAAAATTTTAAACATATATTATTCTATATTGTAAATTTTTAAAACATATAGTCCTAATTTCCAAACCCGTATAATTATTGTCCTTAAAACTCAACACCTAAATTATTGTCCAAAAAAATATTATTCCTTCAAAACTTTGTTAAAGTAATATCCCACGTAATTGTAAATCTTGCAATCTACCACAATTTGGTGAAAAACGTAACTTGATCATTTTGTACTTCTTCAAAGCATTTAATGGGATGCACCTAATTCCCCACGGTGTAAATCTTACCTCTACCACAATTTGGCAAAAAACGTAACTTGATCAATTTGTACTTGCAAAGCATTTAATGAGGTAGATGCATCCCAATGGTCCAATAATTGACACCAATGTTTACATAATAAGGAACCGGTGATCGAACAAGACGTAGACCACCGGTCGGCCGGTTCAACCGTCGGACAGGTTCAACCGTGTTCGGCCGGTCGGACCGGTTCAACCGGTGATTCAACCGATTTTTCTATGTTTAGTTAAAAAAACAAAATAAGTATACACCTACAAAAATTTAAATATATATTTTATAACTTTTCATATCATATTTTATAAATCTTGTCTCACCTCATACATTTATCTCACATCGAAGTGTTGGAAAAAAATGTGAGAGGAATATAAATTTAAAATTTTAAATATTTAATATAAATTAATAATTTAATTTAAAAAAAAAAAAAAAACCGGTAATTTCCGGTTGAACCGGTTTTGATTGGGTTTCAACCGATTCAACACGAAATCCGGTTATATAGTGTTTTTTAAGGGGTTACCGCCGATTCCGGTTCAACCGGTTGAACCGGCGATTCAACCCGATTTTGAAAAGCAGTGAACACATGCCACAATCAATAAATAATTGATGTGATCACAATCAAAATATATTAGGTATAAACTAGTCCCTTCTCTGTACGTAACTTGGGGAGTAGTATGCTTCTACATGGATCTCGAAATCACCAAATGCGATTAAATTTTTTGAGATGGACTTTTCCATACAGGTCTTTGTGATGTCTTGCAATGGTCTCGGTAGTGGACAAATGAGTTATAGTCCATGAATTAATCAATTTTTAGATCGAATACCAAATAATATAATTATATTAAAAAAAAAAAAAACTGCTCTCTTCCTCCGTTCCACAAAAGATAGTACACATTTAAATAAAAATTATCCTCTAAAAAAAAAACATTTTGAGTTTGATGGAGTAATAGCTGGAGAGTTTTATCTAATAACATGTCGAGTAACATGTCGTTTGCAGGAAATGTCAATCTCATGTGTCGTGTTTTTAGAAGTTAGAAAATTTATTAAACTTCGATGCGTAATGATTTTTTTTTTGAGTTAATGACTCTAAGGTACAAAAAAATAGGAAGTAGAACTCTAACAAAGATAAATCCCAATTTTATTTCTCCAAAAGTACAAAAAAAATTGTACTTTTTGTTTGAAAAAAAAAATTATCTTGCACTGCAAAAAGTTCATTTTACCTTGAGTTTTTTGTTTTTGCACTTTGTACCTAAAAAAATTTTTTCCCTTGTTTTTTCGACCAAATGCGTAATGATTTTGTTGGTTTTTATGAATACAATTACCTTTGTTTTGAGTGTTTTGCCCATATGTCAGCCTAATATTGAGATCTCCTATATATGGAGTTTTTTTTTTTTACTTATTAATTCTCTTATGACAAAAACGCGTGTCGCAATATTGCATCTTAGTGTTTATGTAATTGACTTTTTTTTTTTTTTTTTTCATGCGGGTCATAAGAAGCGGGTTAGAACAGATTGACTTTCTTCATCTTGCGCTTCATCACAAAATTTGTCAAATTTCTTCTTCATCTTCTCTTCAAATTGTTGGTGGATCTCACGGGTTCTTCTTCCTCGTTCGCGGCCCCTAATTTCTTGTTCAATTTAATTTTTTTCAATTCTCTCCGATTATTGGATGAAATTGGGTTGTTCAATTTGAATTTTGGAATGGATTCTGCGAGAAGAAGAGAGAATATGTGTGTGGTGTTTGGATTACACCTCAACACAAAGTGTGTGCTGAAATTGCACTCTTTTCACGTTGTTCTGTATATCTGTAATTTTAGACTGATGATTTTTTTTTTGCGTTTTGTCTTGGTTTTTTTTTGTTCATGTAGTAACACTCTTTTGCTCATGGGGTAACACTCTCTTTGTTCATATAGTAACACATCAAGTTGTTATATAATTACGTAATTTTGGACCGGGAATTTCTTTTTTCCGTTTGATCCAAAGTTTTGTTTATCGTTTTTGTCTTGATTTTTGTTCATGTAGTAACACTCTTTTACTGATGATGTATTTTTCGCGTTTGTACTGGTTTTTGTTCATGTAGTAACACTCTTTTGCTCATAGGGTAACATTTTTTTGTTCATGTAGTAACACATCAAGTTGTTATGTAAATCTGTAATTTTTTAATTTGAGAATTTCTTTTATGTTTGTTCCGGTTTTGTTTACGCGTTTGTCTTGGTTTTTGTTCATGTAATAACATTCTTTTGTTCATATAATAACACATCAAGTTGTTATATAAGCCTCGAACCATTTTGTGCCTGGGCCACTTTGCCCCGACCCGGCCGCGCCTTGTTGGGATTATCTTAGAAAGTATGCTTTTACTTTGTATAATCAAAACTCAATTTCGGACTTATTCTTTGAAATAAATTGTTTATCATCGATGCTTTAAATATCATCGAATGTTACATATATTTCTTCGCAGATAACTGTTTCATTAAATAGTCGTGTTACATTGTAGTTAATTTAGTGATACCGGATCACGAGAAGATTAAATTAACGGTCCCCCAAAAAAAAAAGTACACCATTCATGACCTAGATGGAAATGAACAATTCATCGTGAAAGGTTGAAGTGTAAGGCAGTTAGATTAGCTTGTCTTGACCAAGAGATTACACTAGTGCATGGTGATGCCTTTGAATAGGACCTACATGAGGACAAATTCTTGGTGAACAAGGAAGAATTAGGACCTCGGTGGTTCGTTATTTCTTAATCTTCGTTCCTTAAATAGGATCACGTGTGGTTGGTAACTATTGCTTTGACTTATCATGGGTAGAGAATCAACGAGATTCAATACTTTTTATCTTGGGCAATATTATTGGTCACGTGTGATTGCTAAGATTTATCTACGGAGAATCGCGGTTCAAGAACGCTTGTTCGACGATTTGCCCCCCTTGGGAGGTTCATAAGTTTTATCATACCAAATCTTGCAAAGTGGAATTAGTTTCCTGTATGGACAATAATGTTGAACAGATTTCTTGACCGAAGGACAAAAGATATTAATTAACGGAAAGCTATTTCAATGGCTTGAATTAATTAATGGGCTAAATAATCTTAAACCGGGAAATAATAATCGGGAGCCATATTGACTGTAATATGGGTTAAGATGGATAGTCAATATTAATTATGTAGTGGGATTAATTAATATTTATGGGCTTGAATAATATTGTGGCTCAATATTGATAATTCAAGATCCATTGGAAGAATCCAATCTTAATTCTCCTAAAGGCCCCCTAAGTAGTTCAACATATAGTCCAATAACTGAAAAAAGGTGTTTAAAAATAAAATAAATTTGTTGCCTATTTTTTCCTTGTAATTTTTTGAATTTTATGGATAAAAAGGGGAGAAAGTTTTTTCTTTGAATTTTGTTATGGAATGAAGATATGTATTCTTGGAATACAAGATTATCTCATTAAATTCAAGAAATCTCCACTTGGTTATTCATGATGGAAATTTGAAATTTGGAAAATAAAAGGGCAAAAAGATTTTTCTTGATTTTCTTGAAAAGATATTATGGAAGATATGTATTTTTGAAATACAAGAATATCTCATAAATTCAAGAAGATCCAAATCTTGGAATCTTGGACCCTCTATTTTTCAAAAAATACCATAATATGGTGTGGTGTAATTTTTGTGGAATATTATAATTATGGGAAAAAGAATATAGGAGATATATTCAAGATTTCTTGGAATCAAGAAAAAGATTTTCCCACTTTTGTTTTTTCTTCCCAATTTTTTACCCCAACACCTATCTATAAATAGGGGATGATTCTTTCATTCAAAGACAATTCCATGTCTTTGAAAAAAAATTAGTAAATCCACCAAGGTGACAAGAACATAATTTATTTTCCTTTTTGTTAATTGTTTAGTGTCCTACCACTCAAGCATGCTCACGGTTCCAGGAACCGGGCGGTTCAAAAAGTGCAGGAAGAACAGGAACCGAACCGTGGCCAAAGGCGGTTTGGTTCGGTTCTCGAACCGTGATTCCGATTCAACTTGATTCCATGGTTTTTTTTTTTTTTTTTTCATATATTTTTTTCTTGTGTTTCTTAGTTTTTGGATCTAAAATTTGAAGGAATGTATAGATAGATCATGAAATTGGACATTGTTATTGTTAATATGAGGATTTAAATTGAAGATTACATTAATAATTGAACTATTATAAATTAGTAGCCTAATTTATTACAAAGTAATTGAACTATTACAAAATAGTAATTTTAACTTAAAATAAGCTAGTAATCTACTATTACAAATTAATTGAACTATTACAAATTTTCAAATTACAAAGTGAACTATATCGAATTAGTAATTACAATTACAACTTAAAATTTTAAACTTTACAAAATAAATTTGGGGGAGGATTTAAAAGAAATTGGACTTGAGCTTAAATTTAAGAAATAAACTTAGAAATTCTAAGTTTGAAACTTAAAATTAAGTTGCCACGTATCAAATAGGAATCAAAGTCACGTAGTTCTCTTACCTCAAACTTACCTCGTTGATTTGGATCGATTCGATTCTTCATGCATCACTTCGGTGGTAGTTTCTTGGAGCTATCTTGATCATCATTATCAACAAATTCTTGACTTCTTTCTTTTCGGCTCTTACCCAATCATCAAGCAAGCATTGATTTTTCCACGTTTTTCAACGGTCATATTCGATCTCATTGCATCCAAAGTGTAGCCTCCCCAAACTAAAAAGCTTGTTCAAGCGGCAGCGGTTGAGGCGGGAGATGCAAAAATTTCTCTTGCTAGCATTGACAATATTGGATAGATATTTTTCATCCTCGACCACCACTTTAGTATATTAAAAGTAAGCGTTGTCTTCATCTTCATCAAGCCGAAGCAAATGAAAGAGGATAAATAATGATCAAGTTTCGTAATAAGGGTTAGAAGTAGACCTTGGACGTTTTTGAGAACGTTCATCATCAAAAAACCCGTTAATATATCTTCTTTCTTGACTCATAGAAGAGCCACCACCACCAAAATTTTCTTCAAAACCGGGACCATTATATTCTCTAAATAAAGACATTAAAGTAACTTTAATCCGATTACCAATCTCTTCGGATTAGGATATACATCATCTTCACCCGCCATGACCATATGTCTATTAGGAAATAAATAATTATAATACATATTTAACATCATTATTAATCCATCCAATCTTACTCTAGGATCAAACACTTTAGCAACCAAGAATAGATCGGGAATATTTGTAAAAATATTTTTTTTTCCATTTTTGCATCATAGAGAAAGTAGCACCACTTTAATAAAGGATTTGTAATATTTTTCATTTAACACATGAGCAACTTTAATACAATAATCAAGCGCTAAATTACAATGAGGGATAATAAACAGGATAACACTTTTGTGGAATCATTAAAATTCCCAAAATTTTACACAAAGAAGTGCATGAATCAATATTGAGGATATAAACGAATACCACAATTTTCTTGAGTAAAAAATGTACATAAAGCTTCTTTATAATCCATAGACTCCTTTAACAATTTATCATTGGAATTCCAACGAGTTGACACATCAAGAGAAAATTTTTTGGGATGCATATTGTATGTTCTACAAAAAACTTTTCTATTTTTTCAACAATTTTGAATGTCTCGACATATAATAAATAAGCGGATCTAATAGGACCAACTTGTTCTTTCAAAGCATCTAAACCATCTTGAACACATAAATTTAAAATATGACACATACATCTAACATGAAATTTTTTTTCCACCAAGATATGGTTGACAAATATTTGTAAGATCTTCAATAGAAGCCGTATTTGCACTAAAGCATTATCAAAACCAATAGAAAATATTTTTTAGTAAGAGCATACTCATTTAAAATATCATGCAATTTATCTCTAATATTAACGGCATTGTGTTCAGTATCAAAATCTCTATAAGCAATCAATCTTTTTGTTAAGAGTCCACGAATCATCAATCCAAGTGCATGTAACTCCTATATAACTATGCTTTTGAAAATTATCACTCCAAATATCCGCACATATACAAACTTTAACATTTAAATCGGCAAATAGATTAATCAAAGCATATTTATACTCATAAACAACTTTAGCAACATCACGAGTAGTAGTATGACGAGAAACTTTTTTTTTGCAGCGGGTTGAAGACCAAGGTTAACAAAATCATTTCAATACGAATTATCGGCAAATTGAAAAGGAAGGTGTTGTGTGCACACAAATTTAGCTAACAATTTTCTATATTTCATTTGATCAAATGTAAATAGAGAAGTGGGGTTACTTACCTCGCCTTGAACTCCACCACCACCGGTTGGCGTAAACCCATGAAGTTGTGCTTGGTTTGAACTAATTCCAACTCTATCCAGGATGAATTTTTTCAAATGCTTCTCGAATGTTCCATATCCTCCTCCTTTGACACAAAAGAATATATTTTGTCACAATAGTTGCAATGAACTTTAATAGTACCATCCTCGTTGATCACTTTATTAAAGTGACGTGCAAAAATATCCGATTTAAGTTGAGCTCGACTTGGAGTTGGCTCGGCATTGGACTCGGTTGGGTGGTTTTGGCTTTATTGAGTAGGACGTCGTGGTATAGCATCATCTTCAAGAGGATTCTCATAACTTGGGACCAAGTGTGGCCTCAATATCATCTAAACTCCACTCGATCGGTCTTGGGTGGATGTGGAAGGCTTAGCGGAAGAGGTGGAAAAGCTTTGCCTTTACCCTTACCATTGCTTTGATGGCTTGCCATAATAATAATATGTATGTAAGTATATGTAAGTAATATATGTATGTAAGTGTAGTGTAATGTAATATGTATGTAACTATGTAAGTGTAGTGTAATATACTAATATGTAGTATAGTACTATAGTAGTATACTAGTATTAGTATAGTGTAATATATAGTGTATATAATATATAGTGTAGTATAAATATAATATGTAGTGTATAAGTACGAGTTACTATAGTATGATATATAGTGTAGTATAAATATAATATGTAATGTAAATAATATGTAAATAATAAACTTTGAGAATTGAGTGAGAGTTGAGACTTGAGAGTTGAGAGAGATGAATAAACTTTTGGTGTGAATTTTGGAGTGGAATGAGTTGGTATTTATAGATGAAATATTGAAAAAAAAAAAAAACGGTGAAAACTGAAGTTCGAACTGAACCGCGGTTTCTGACGATTCGAACCGGCGGTTCCTTCAACGACTCTTTGATCTCGGTAGATTTGGATCTCAACGGACTCTTTAATCTGGGCCGTTGGATCTCAACGGCTAGAATTTTTCAAATTTTGGGGCGGTTCCGTTCGAACTGGGCGATTCGGTTCGAACTGGCGATTCGGTTCAACCGGCGGTTCGATTCGAATCGGGCGGTTAAGTTTCGGGAACCGGGGCGTTCTTTGCCGGGTTTTGCTAGAACCGAAGGAACTGCGGATTTACGGTTTTTGTTCGTTCCGAACCGAACCAAGGAACCGTGGAACCGTGGTTCAAAAACCGGGCGGTTCCGTTCGAACGCCGTTCGTTTTTTTAGCATGCCTACCTACCACCGGATAGTCGAGCAAGGATTAGGGAATACTTGGGAAGTTCTTTTGGTGAGTCTAATCAACCAAGCCATTTGCCCCAAGAGGTATGTTCACGTAAACTCGTAGAATTCCGCATGCATAGGATTTACATTGAATTAATTATATGCATGATATGTTGTTGGATTATTATTTGAATTAATATAGGATTAATTCATGCTAGTAATAATTATAAGAATTAAATTTGTATTTAAATATTCACCCCGAATAGATCTGTGCAACTTATTCTAGCAATACGACCCGTGAAATTTAGGCAACTTTTGTCTTATTTATGTTGTATTGCACATAACAAGACTAGTGTGCAATATTTCACACAAGTCTCTTCTCTTCTTATATCGTAATACGTCGTCGCACATTATATCCTTATCCTAATATTAGTTGATATTCAATTTTTCGATTTAAGTTGTAGAATTAGAATTACTAAAATAAAACATTTTTTATTTTGTATAGTTGCACGCTTCTAAAATGCAATTATGAAATAAGATTATCTGAGTGTGCATGAGACCCACTTTATAATAAGATCTTCTATGATTATATATAGCGACTAAATTAAAGGAAGCGAACAACAAAGTTCTTAGAAGTTTTAATATAAAAATAACTTTTTGTATACTGCTTTTTTTTTTTTGGATTTGTAAAAAGTTCAAATTTACTCTTTATGTTAGAATTTTTTTTTGTAAACAATAATTTTGTCAGATGTTTCTCATTTGATTTGATCGGAAATTTTGTATCTTGTATGAATTTTTTTTTCTAGGAAGGCTAGCGACCTAAAGTTAGGTTGTGACAAAACACATGATTTGGAAACTCCAATCTTCATAAATGTTTGTCCCTAAGCTTTGTTTATTGTCATTTGTTAAAAATTCGACATGGAACTGCTTTTTAAATAAACTTGAAAAGAGTAACCATCGTCATTCGCGAGGGCTTAAAGTATATTTTTTAAAACAAAACTATGAGGATTTAGACCATTTTTTTGTCCTACAAATTTTTACACTTTTATTGAAGCAGTCTTCAAATTATTTATTTTTTGAATTTAATCTCATATATGTTCAATTAATTTCGCAAATTTAGTCTCAAATGGCTGAAAAACTCCTTAAACGACGTCGTTTCGATCAAGTGCCGATTACATGCTTATTTTTTCAGTCCCAAGTTGCTGACTATCGAGGGATTTAAACAATTTTGTCCCATAACCTTTTATCCATACTGAAACAATTTTGTCCCATAACCTTTTATCCATCTTTGAACGCGGCCCCATAATTATATATTTTTTGGATTTTATCCCATATGTAGTTAAATTTTGTCAATTCAACCGGAAAATGCCTTAAACGACGTCGCTTCAATAATGTGTTGGTCTCTTTTCTCTTTTTTTTTTCCGTAGTTTATTTGCCTTGTGAAGAATTGAAAAGTTGATCTCAATCGGATATAGTGCAAGTGTTTTATCAATCGGCGCCCGTAAATATTCGAATTACCTCAGTTGTGTTGCTGAATACGGTTAACAAGATGCACAAATAGAGATGATCAAATGAAATGGATAAAAAAGAAATAAAAGAAAATACCGAAATTAACAAAATAAAAGATGATTAGATTAAAAAGATCAAAATTAAAGATGACAGAGGTAAATGGATGAAAAAAATAATTTCCAACCCTAAACCACTTATATATATATACAGTTGTGTCGATTTTTTGTGTGTTTTGTTTATGTGTTGATTTTTTGTGTGTTTTGTTTATGTGCTGATTTGCAGGTTTCCTGGCTTTCTACACGGCGCTTTTTCTACAGGTTTCCTGGCTTTCTACACGGCGCTTTTTCTACAGGTTTTGATGTTCCGTGAGAAGTCTCGTCATACATTAATATGTGATTTTTCTCCTGCTTCATTTGAAAAATTGATTTTGCAGTGTATCTGAATCCAAATTATTCTAATTTTAGACTGATCATATAAACCTATCATGTTAACTCTCCAACTTGAAGGTAGATATCTTGTTGAAATACTTGCCGCATATGAATCTATATATTTTTTCTTCTGAGAAAAATATGGAAAATTGCCACCAAAATTTTCAACAAAAATAATTTTGTCCTTAAATAATGATGATTCCTGCGATTTGCCTATAAAATTTTCTAATTTATAGGAATTTCTAAATTATACATAAATATAATTACCTACGGATAATGTAATTGTCTAAGAAATTATTTGTGCAGACAATTTGTTTGCCTGCATAAATTACAAATGTGTAAGTAATTTGTTTGTAGATAATTTGTTTGTCTACTAAAATTCAAAAAATTTGCAGCACATTGTCGGGAAAATCTCATTATTTAAGGGCCAAGAATTATTTTTTTGTTAAAAAAACTCCAAACCATTTGATAATTTTCATAGCCAATTATATATCAATGCACTATTATTTTCTAACAACTATTATTTGAACCTTTAAAGCAAAAAAAAAGCTGGAGTAGCTTCAATTTGGTTAGAGCGATGTATTCATTAACCCTGGTCGAAGGTTCGAACCCTTCTTCTAGCGCTTATTTAATCTATTTTTCCCCTATTTTATATGCTTGTTTTTTTTTTAATTCTTTCCTAATATACATGTTATCGCTTTGTTTTAAAACTATTTTCCCTATTTTATTTTATATGCTTGGCTTTTTAATTCTTTCCTAATACATATTATCGCTTTGTTTTGGTGGTTAACATCCTCCTCACCTGTTCTTCCTCTGTGTTCTAGTCTCAATAAAAATGTTATATACTCAAAATTTTCATCTCATAAAAAAATCGAAAATTATTGAGAATTGTGGAAGTAATTAGTTTAATACTTGCTTTCATTGGGATTTGAACGCGAAACGTGGCATGGCCCTTTTTACTTTTTTTTTACTCTGATGCCACAAAAAAAATCTCGTCTCCTTTAAAAATTTAAACTTTTAGAGAGTTGTGAAAATTGCATTATTTCTCTAACAATGTACAATGATATAATAATGCATCCATTCCTTATGTATGTATGATGAAATTTCATTGATACAGAGCCAATTCCAAAAAAAATATTGGAGGGTTCCATTAGCGTGCATCCAACGAGAATTGAAGTTGCGTATTCGCCAATTATGGGCTTTTTTAACCATTTATGATTTAACAATGGATGCTTAGGGAAGAGCCAATTTGTGAATAAATTTAACAATGTTAGAATAACCAAATTCCAATTGAAATGTTCCGAGATTTTTTTAAAAGCCAATTCTATACCATAATACATTATTTATAAAAAATAATATTTTTGTGCATCTTGTGAAATTATATAATATTTAATATAATATTCTTATTCAAATAATTTGTATGTAAAAACTATATAATATTTTTTTCTGATAATCAAGACATGCCGTTCTCAGGATACAAACACATATACTATTACATAATTCAAGATCTATAACGTCTTTTTTCAAGTTTCAGAACAAATTTTACTGTTACAATCGCAGTGAAAATTGTTAGGCATTTTCACTGCAGCAAAAAAGTGACAGCTTATATCATTCTGCAGAAAATGGGATTGCAGAATACTCTATTAACATTAAATTAAATCACACAGCCCACCCCTGTCCCATACCATATGCATCCATGTATCCTGGGGGACCATGGTCATGACCATGGCCACCATGTTGGTGGTGCTGGTGGTGGTGCTGATCACCGCTAGCAGCTCCGGTCAAAACCTCCCTGGAATGATTAGGTATCGTCTCGTGCTCGACTTTTCTAGTGGGTTTAGGTAATGAGGCGACAAACTCGTAAATACTATCAGCAACCTCCTCTGCATTGTGCTCCTACATCAACATAAATAACACAAAGTGTTGGTAAAGACAGATTTTGAAAATTTGTTTCTGTAAACAAGTCTTTTTCGTCTATGAGATTTGATCCCGTGCGAGCAATGACATCAAAACATCAGAAATCTAAACTCGTGAAAGGGAACTGTCACAGCTATCGGCATCAAAGACTATTAATGTTGTTATTGTTGGGGAAAACTGCAGATATTGAGAAAAAGAAAAACAAAAGAAAACAACAAAACTACAAAAGGCACAAAATTAGTTTACACAGTTTGTAAAGGATTGACCACATTTGGGGGTGCTGCCAAGCTAGGATTTTTCACTAAGTTTTTGGAGATTGGGTTACAAGGAATTCGGTGGGCTATTTATAACAAAAACAGCACAGCCTTAAGTTGGATCACACTCATCGTGGCCCAGTGTACAGTGCTTCAGGCTTCACAACCCAACAGCTGACACAGTTAAGGGCCTTATAAGATTTATAACACAAAGTTAACTCTTAACAGCATAAGCAATAGAGAACTTTGTTCTGAAGCATTGTGTATAATGTATGAGCAGTAGCAAAAGTATTCCAAGCCACAAGATAACTTAAACTTAGATAGGAAGGATAATGGCATGTTACCCTAAACTCTAAACACATTCAACTATTACATATTTTCCCCAATAACTTAATTATCATCTCAACATTAACAACTTTTTGGGCCGATATAACAAAACTTACTAGATTGACCTGATGGTAGTCGTACGTATTTTCAGACAATTAAGAATTGTTTTGAGTCCTTTACAAAGGATTTTGTCCTAGTTCTATAAACCAACTTCCCTAACAAATCTAAACAGAATGTATGAGCAAGATAATTACCATAAATTCCAGCTTCATATGATACAATTAATTAAGACTAAAACACAGTCAGGGCCGACTACCAAACTGAATAACTACACCATTCCATTCACCCAATAAATCAGAACCTCCCAATGCTTTCTTTCGGGATTGCAAACAACCGTTTTCTACTAATGTTATTCAGAAGGGGAGTGCTTAATAATGTGGTAATTATTATAAATAACTAAATAAATATTGTACAAGGCAAAAACATCACTACCAAAGAAGAAGAATCACATAACAATCAAGCTTCAAGATTGATTTAATTTGTTCATGGGGAGGCAGGGCAAATAGCATCTATTATAGCATAAACAACACAAAAGAGCCAAAGTAAAGTATAATTAGAGAACAAAATTAACGATGTCTATTATAGTGAATGACTCTCACCTGCGCCCATCTCCCGCCAGAATGAGTTACAAATTCAGCCTGAGGAATGGCATCCGCAACTTCTCTCCCCTCAGAAAGCCACTTATCAGACCAAATCACTCGTACGGGCAAGCCCTTAACACCATCTAATTTACTCCATTCCGACAAATCAAAACTATAATTTAGCTTCTTCCCCATCCCAAAAACCGCGCTCACCCCATCTCTCCCCTTCAACAGAATCCTATGACCCTCAGCCTCAACCCCACCGACAGACGCCATACAACACTTGGCAAGAACCCTCTCGAGCATAAACCCTAAACCCCAACACCACCTCCCTCACCACAGGCACTCCCAAAACCCAAACAGGCAATGCAGTACCACTTGGAGAACCATCAAGTATCACCACACTCCTAATCAAATCCCTGTTTTCGGAAATCCAATTCGAACTCAACCCTAATGCAGAATCATGTAACACCAAATCTACAGGTGATAATTCCATTGAATCAACTACTTGAGTTAAAACTCTTCCCATTTCTTCACTACCTAACTCTATAGCCTTAATTCTCTCAACCTTCGAAACTCGAACCTTATTAATCTTACTATTCTCCTCAAAATCGACATACCCCTGTTCTACAAGCTGATCAAACCCCCAAAAAAGCCCCTTCTCTTTAATCTCCTCATACACATCCCACAATCCGCCGAATAATCCACCCCCACCCTCAATTTCCTCCACTACTGCAATCGATTTATCCGAAAATCCGGATCGGGGAGATCGATCGCCACAGTGTGGATATTCCTAGTGGCTAAATGCTTAACAACATTTTGAAATGCGAAAGAGCTGCAGCCTAAACCGTGTACAATCAAAACGCGGCTATCTGAACTAATTGGGCCATGCTGAATGGAGAAGAGTTCGATTTGGGGGTGATTGGGGGCCGTTTGGACTTTAATTGTGCGGCCGTTGGAGTAATGGGCGCGGAGAATTGGGGGGAGATTTAGGAACCAGGTTCTAGGGTTTTGAGGAGAGAGAGAAGAGAGAAGGACGCATGAGAGTGTGATGAGGGAGACGATTAGGGTGAAGTAGAACCAGAAGGGGAATGGGTTCGCGGTGGGCTCGGCGGCGGGTTTGGTGGCGGACGGCGGTTGTGGGGGCGGTGAGTTGGGTTTGGAGTTGGGTTCGGAATTTGGTTTGGGTTTGGTTTTGGGTTTGCGGAGGCGTGGTTGTGGGGAATCGGGTTCTTCAGTTATGATCGCCATTGTTGGGGTTGCTGAAGAACTGTGTGTGAAAGTATGGCTATAAGCATGTAGAGAGAGGTAAAATGGAGAAAAACTTTTGCAGGAAAAATGGATTTTCTGCAAAGTGTAAAGTGGAGATCATTCAATTGGTTCATCTTTCCACAGAAGCGTGGACTGTTCATTTCAAACATTTTACTTTTTGCATAAATTATATTTTCTTTAAACGATTTGCATAAATGTATTATGCCTAATTCAAATTGTGATTAAAATTTTACTCGCACTTTTAGGCGTTTTTTATGTTTATATTCACCACCAATGAAAATTATGATTAAAGTTATGAAGAAATGATCATTTTGTAAGATTATAATGAAAATACATGATAATAACTTTCATTTAAAAAAATAAAAATAAAAAAGCAACTGAAATTCTGCAGGGATTCTGCTCACGAGTTTTATGCATTTTTAGATCTGGCCTCAAATTTCCTAATTTGGTTTTAGGGTTTTATGGTATGAATCTCAATTTCTTGCCAAAAATTAGGTGATCCAAACAATTACCATCGGATGCTTTGGTTCTACAATTGTACAAGGGATGTAACCCTTCAAATTTAAATCTTGAAACCTAGTTCCCAACAGAAGATAGTTGAGCCTTAAACATATGATGATGATGTTTGATAGAAATTTAGATTATTATTAGTAGCATTGTAGGATACAAAACTGGAGTTTCTAATATAGATTTTGATGAAATGTTTAGCTTCTGTTGCTTGATTTCATTCTTCATACAATGTGGTAAGAACTAAAAGGAATTTTAATCAGTTTTTTACAAGATTTTGACAAATTAATTTCATGCTTTTTCACTATGAATTTTGAAAATGAACATTTATCCCAATTTTGTTCATTTCATCCATGTAGTTGTAGCTAACCAAATATGGGGTAATCAATATCGAATGTTCATGTCCTCGGAACAATAACTTTTTTGAGTATATTGCAAAATCGAGCTCACATGTTAAAATGGGTCCGCTAAATATGCATTGAGCGAATTGGGTTGAATATTTATAAGCGCGTTAGGCCTATATTGATCCACCCCTGCCGGCTGCAGGCTAGAGTAGGTTTGGACAGGCCGGCTGTTCTGACAACACATCTATTGAGTTTTGACAACTTTTAGTTAATATAAATTATTATTTTTAATTAAATCCCATAATTTTTTTTAAAATTGTAATATTAATAATATATTAATATTTTTTTGCTTGAGAATGATACTTCATCCGTCCCAAACTCGATTGTCATATTTTCGTTTCGGATGTCCCATACTTGATTACCATTTTCCTTAAATGAAAATACCTACTTTATCACTTTATTACATAAAATACTAATAAATAACTCTTTTTAACCTCAATTACCCTTTATTTTATCACTTTATCACATAAAATACTAATAAACAATTCTTTCTACCCAACACTTTATCATTTTTTTTCTTAAAACCCGAGCACACAGTAATGTGGCAATCAAGTTTGAAACGGAGGTAGTATAAATTTATAATATTATTTTATTTTATAATTAAAAGTAATATGTTGTGGTCTCATTATCCCAAGTAAGCAATATCAAATTACAGAAACTTACAGATAAATACATTTCAAAATTGCAACATACTATTAGATATAAAATAATTACATATATATGGATAAAATTACATTTTTACGTGCAACTTTGATTATATATGCATTTCTATTTATATCTATTAATAATTTACATCAAAATTTTATATTTAATAGTAATAATTTTCCCATCAAATTATTGATTTGGCTGCGACATGAAATTCTGATAGCTCACATCAGTATTACAAGACTAAAATTGCATTATTTGATAAAAGCTGAAGAGACTTAATTGTAAAAATTAATTTATTTGAAATAATAGTATCACCACACCCAATAGGTACATGACCAATTTTGCAATATATTCCAAAATTTCACTCGATCTATTCATTTTCCTACTCCCTACCAAGTAAAGGCAAAAGTGGCCAAAAATTCTCCCACAGTCCCACTACAATTTTTCACATTTCTTTTCTATCCGTCCCATGATAAATTTCTCTATCATAAATGAAAAAAATTCCACTATCCATAATTTTTATCCTCACTTTTCACACAATATTACAAAGAGGCACACTTGCGTGAGACCATCTCACGATGAGACGAAGAATAATTTGAGCATTGACAATTTAACACTTCGAGGGATGAATTTTGATTATGCTAAGTTGTAGACCGTCTCATACGAGTTTTTATCAATTACAAAAAATATCACTCATTACCCCACATACTTTTTTCATCTCTTCCAATACCTAAAACTATCCTTCATTTTTATTATTTTATTAGTATTTCTTAATTAAAACACCCAAAAGAAAGAGGAAACTTAAAACCTATACTAAAAAAAAAGAGGAAACTTATATCGGACGGAGAGGGTATAAATTTATAACAATAATAGTAAAGAAAAGAGGAAAATTCACATGATAACCAGGGCTGAGACTTGAGATAAGATGAAATTGGAAAAAGCAATGCACATCAAAAAATCATACAACAAAAAAAAGTAGGATGCCATTTCCAATCCAATGGAGGATAAAGGATACAGTAATGAAGGATAGGCAGGTTTCTTACCTGACAATCATCAAATCGAGAATAGAAACACACGAAAGAAATGATCGACGTTACTATGTCTAAACAAGATTTACACACCTTATACAACGAGATAATTAGTGACTTACAAGAGAAGACTGAAGTCAAAGAATATCTTTAGCTAGCCTCACTGGCTTGTCTTGCAAAAATGCAATGTCACTGCTCACTGTCGTAAGCAGATGATGGTCTGCATCGTCCCCATCGCTCTCTCCTGATTCCGACGATGCAACTATGTCACTTCCATCTTCTGTTTATGAAAATTATAAAATAAATATTGTAAGATAGAAGATAATAGATCAAAGATTTGGTTTGACCAAATCATAAATGCACATTTCAGAAACAGAAGTCTAATTGCATGGATATATACATTGTTGGACCTACAAACTGCAGTTACTTTGGGAGCTAGACCACTAAGATAGAATTGCTTCATTTTACACACAGATTGAAAAAACATATTTATGATTGGAATTGTAATTTCTTCCTATTTTACCCTTACACGAGACGTGGCATAAATTTAATTGTTCATTGATATTAAAATAACTTTATTAAATAGGGTCATTTTCGTCCATTAGAAAATAATTAATGAGTATAACAAAGAAACAAGCCTACAATATGGTACATGCCAAAATGGAAAACAAGTCTATCTTAACAGCAAGAAGGAGTTATAAAGAACTTTGGCTCTTTGCATTGTACTCCCTCTGTGCCGCTACGATAGAATTCTCTCTCACGTTAAGTATGTCCCCAAATTGTAGGCCTGTTTTTCTTATCAAAAGCATCGAATATTTTTCAACTGGCAAAAATATCCTATTTAACACATTTTTAACAAAATCTCAATGAACATTTAATATTTTTGTCATTTTGTAAGGGTAAAATAGAAAGAATGTCGAAAAAATTTGTCCAAGTATATCTTAGTGGTACGGAGGGAGTAGTATTCATCAAATAAAGATCCAACCAAGAATCAAAACTTTAGAGTTATTAAGATTTTAATTCAACTAGAGCTTAATGGTCTCGGGAAAAAAGTATTTGATTAAAAATTTCCTAGATGCAGAGAGTCATCGAAAAGAACAGAGAAAGGATCCAATAAGCCATATATTTATGGCTGCTGACTAAGATGATTAACATTAATTTTTAAAAAACCATTTCTGTTATTCATAATAATTTAAGAATAATTTAGTAGGTATCAGAAAGGTAAAGAATAATATTTTTAAACACCTTTCAAATATGTGATGTGTGACACATGTATGACCCATAACCTTCAAATTTTTTGGATATATTCAATTTCCAAGATACAGTACATGGCCACTCAGGATAGACAACCTAATACAGATGCCAAGTTTGTCTTTTTCTCCCAAACTTAAGCTTCTGTTCTCTACTTCTCTTACAGATCATGAAAACCAGAGTAAGAATTCACATATTTTAATCTCATATTTGAACCAATGGGATAAAGCACATATACCATATAGTCCACATCTTAAAAACTTGCCTGAACACATTTCAACATCAGGAATATTTGCCACTTGAGTAGCCTGGATACTTTCAGGTAGCAGACAGTTACAGAAAGAACCTGAAATTAAAATGTGTTATAAGTATTAGTAGATAAAGAGCTAAAATAAATAATACAGTAACAATCAAAAGCCATAAATTTAACTAAAACACAATATTTTCACCAAAGGACTTCCCTAAATATCTATTTGGAATGAGTTTCCAAGAAAGTACATAAACAAAGTATTCTCTCTCTCTCTCTCTATCTATCTATTTGCAGACACTGCCTACGCATTAAGAGCATAAATGCTTATTTGATTTGCACCATGAAAGGCTCATAAATGCTTGTTATCTTTTAGTCAGATATAGTACTGACAAATACTAGAAGTTAAACCCTCATAAAATTATATTTTGGCCCTTGATTGGTATCATAAGAAGCAGCTAAACTCAAAGAATCCATGTAAGAAATGCAAAAAGAAATCACTGCTTACCCAATCGAGCCAATCGATTAACCCATCCAGGTATAGATTTTCCAGTGAGGCATAAACAAACTTCATCGGTGAAATGGTTACAATTCTTAGAAATCAAATTGTATGTGTCCCCATGATAGCTGCTGGAAATATGCTCCATAAATGACCGAAATTCTGAAGCAGGATAAGTCAATACTTCCCAAAAGGATCGGCGCCTAAAAAGATAAAACCAGGGCAACTTCTAGGTTCAACCTCAAACACTCCACTGGTTGGGTACTCATGAGCTCCAAAGCCATATTCCAAACCATGAGCTGTTTCATAAAATGGAGAGGATGAATTACAAAATGTAAAAGATATAGCACAAAGATCAAACATCTGAAAGAGGGGGATATCAAAAGTCAAAAGAACAATGGCAAAAATGCAAACAAAAAAGCCATCTTACATTTCAAACGAAAGGATGTTGTCTAGTGGCAAATAATTATTGCTAAATTGACTCATTTTACAACCGAACTATGTGCTTTCACTATACCATACATTGCTCCCAAATAATCATTTAGGGTAATGTTTGTTTCGCGACTATCCCGGCGGACTCTGGACTTAACAATCTCAAACCCCCATTTTTTTTAGACTAAACTAAGGATTTTGAAATCCTATTAATCCTATTCTACCACATCACCTACTACTACTCTACCTTTTATTCTCTCAATATACTCACACCATCTATTTTTTATTCTCCCAATACACTCAAAATAATATGATAATATCACATCAATCATCTTTTCCACCATCCTACCCTATAAAATCTCATAACATACATACATCTCAACTATTAATCAAGTTTTTAAAATCTTAGGACTTCAAAGTTCGGGATTTCCCACGCCCACTATAAGCCCAAAACGAACATAACCTTAAGCATGATGAAGGTAGAATACAACCAAATACGGTAATTGTACAATTCAGCATAAGGAACTGTTGCAATGGATATATGCGATAAAACACTGGCATTGAAGCCATCATCCATATGAAGAACTGTAGGGAAATAAAAGTTTTCTTCACTAGTACGAAAAGTAATAGTATCAACCTTATATCTGAAAGTGATTTTTGTTTTTTCAGATAAGGGAGACAGGGTCATAAATTTTAAACATAAGAATCTTTAAAAATTTGGTATCGTCTTTGTTGCTGCTCAGAGCTTGTGGAGGGAAATGTCATCATCAAGACCCTAGATTATATCCACTCTAATACTCCATGATCTTTAAGATTAAGATGGAAAATATATGCACCTACCCCAACTGGAAATTACCATCAATCCCGAAACTGATATTTGAAGCAATACCCAATGCATAATAAGTTAATTAAAGGTTTTAAATGTTGGATCTTACTAAAAGAGAGCAATTTTAGGTTTAGAAACCAAAATCACCCAGCATCCAATTGGAAACAACAAGGTTTTAGAAACCAAAATCACCCAGCAAAACCAAGTCATAATGAAACTGAATCTTTAATATGTAGTGTTAGTCATGCAGAGATATAAACTAAATGCTCATATTATACATTCAAGTTGCTGTAGAGAATAAAGATAAACCAGTTTCCAGCACATACTACCTAAAAAATTAGGAAAATCAACAAATACAAACTCATCCAGCCCACAGGGAAAAAAGAAAAAAAAATAAAAAAAAATCAGCTAAGTAACAAATTTGCCAACCAATACCCATCAAACAGACTAGACGGATTACCTAATTAACATAGCATTATTTATAGTCAGAAAAAAAGAACATAAAAATGATTGATACAAGAAGCTGAGTTATACCTTCAATACCAGAATGAAAAATTCCGCAACCGAACCAATAAAGGTAGTTGTTTATCGGAGTGAGGTCATATATATTGAGGTAAATCATTGACCGGCTTTTCTCCGAGTTGCCCTGCACCGTTGGTGAACTATCTGAGCTCGATGAAACTGGGAACAATCGCATTGTTTCTATCACCTATGCCACTAACTGCTCCAAATCTACACGTATATTAATATGTATATCTACATGAATTTGCTAAATTTCAACATCCTAATTACTCCAGAAACCCTGACAAAAAAGAAAATTACGAAAATAATTAGGTTAGGTCTTCAGCAAAACCACTTGAATCGTAACAAAACAACAAAATCCCCAATTTTGGAACAAGGAGATCGGCAATTTTACAGCAAAATCAACATGACGTTTGGGCGATTGAATGCCTAAGGCAAACGTGTAATCTACGCGCATACCTTCACAGTTTGGGGAAATTACATTCCGAATCGTGCGTACATGAATACATAGTATGTATGTGATACGTATAGAAAGAGAAAATTTAGAGAGAGAGAGAGAGAGGGAAAAAAGAGAAGTTACAGGATTGGCAGAGCAATTTGTAGATGTGAAATGTGATGTCGGGATGATGACAGCTTCCCCAATTCCCATGATGGAGGAGACAGGAGTGATATTATTTTTTTAATTTAATAAGTGATACAATTATTATTATTATTATTATTATTATTATTATTATTATTATTATAAGACAAACATATTAATAGGTGAGGGATTAAATTTTTTATAGTTCAATAATTGCATTGATTATTTGAAATTAGTCTTTTAACCTGCTACAAGCTATAGTAGGTAATTGTCACATGTATTATTATTTTATTTTTACTTTAATTTTGAAGCTCTACTTGAACTTTTTTTATTCAAATAATTTTAGTCGAATTTTAAAAAAAAATTTGTATATTAAAACACAAAGCGAATTGAATCGGTTCACTGAGGATAAACTAATCGAAAAATAAAAAAAAAATCAAAAAATCAAAAGGCGCAGAAAATACTCTTCTCCTAGAGCCGTCAAAACGGGTTGGGCCCGTTGGGCCAGCCCGCCCCGCCGTGCTAGAGAGATGGGTTGGGTTAAAAAAAATTAGTCCGTTTGAAGGCGGGCCTAGATGGGCCGGCCCGTTTGGGCCGCGGGTTTTGGTGGGTTGGGTAAAATAATTTTTTATTATTTTATTTTATTATATATTTTAGCAATTATAATGTTATTTTTTTTAGATATTTTGTAAGTTTATGTTTGTAGATGATAAATTTAATATGTAGAAGATTATGTTTATAAATTATTATGGTTGATTAGTGGTAAATTTCAATTTATATGAAGTTGTATTTGTGAGTAATGAATGATTAATTTTGTTTATGAGAAATATTTTATTTTAATTTTTTTGTAGTGATAATAACCAACATAAATTGTTTGATTTCATTTGACTTTGATGAATTTAATGTATTTAGAGCTTTTAAATTACATATTTATAATTTTTTAAAATATAAAATAATATTAAAAACATAATAGTGGATTGGCCCGTCTGAACCCGCAACCCGCCAATTAGTGGGTTGGGTTGGGATTTTATAGTCCGCCCCGCCTCGCCCCGCCAAAAGGCGGGCTTTTGCGGGTTTTGGCCCGCCCCGCACCTTCGGCCCGTCTTGACAGCTCTACTTCCTCCCTAAAAAATATGCAAAAAAATCCCGACACAAAATTATTAGAATAAAAAAGTGTAGATGACATTTCGAAATTAAAGGAAAAAAAAATTATATAGGTGATAATTACCTGTTTAATGATATGTTATAACATGATAAATGACCAATTTTAAATTATTTGATTATTTACTAAATCAAACTTAAAAAGTCAAATAATCGCAAAATGAATAAAAAATTAATGGAGTACAACAAAAAATTAATCCCAATCAATACTCATTGAAATTTTTTCTTTCATTCCAATTAGAACTGGCTTTCCAAAAACTTTAAAAAAATGTTCTTAAAAAAAAAGGCGTTTGAGTTATTAATTTTTATGTTAAAAGATCATTGAATTATTTTTTATTTTAAAAAATCCTTAAATTATATATTTTTATTTCTTAAAGCTCCTAATCTATGTTTTTTTCTTTTAAAAAAAGCCCCCTAAATTATACTCACTTCATCCTGTTTTAAATTGTTTATTCACTATTTGACTCGTGTTTTAATGAGCAAGTTGTTTATTAGTATTTGAAATGATAAAGAGAATTTAAGGTGAGGTATGATAGTCTTACCTCTCATTTATCGTACACCTCTTTAAAAGTCACTTTATAATATTATATACTAATAAATAACTCGCGCGCTAAAATAAGAGTCAAACAATGAATGAACAATTTAAAATAGAACGGAGGGAGTATAATTTTTGTTTTATAAGATTTTTTTTTTATCGTTCATAAGAGATTTTTTTTTTTTTTTGAGTTTACTTTGAATATAAGTGCATTGAAATTTGGATAATGTGTCATATTTTAACATAAAACATTAAGATAATTTAGTAAAATTCATGAATTTTCATTACCAGGGACCTCATAAAACATAAATGTATAATGTTAGGGCTTAAAAAAAATAGTTCAAGATCCTTTTGAAACAAAAATTGATAATTTAGGGCCATTCAATGTATTATGCCAAAAAAAAAAAACAAATTAGAACTTTTAATTTTTCAGAGACTTTCATGACGTATAATGTTAGTGTAAATGGAAAAGAACTGAATATTAGTGGATTCTACGCGGGTCGAATCAGAACAAGTAGATTTTTCCAAAAAATCCGTGCAACAGAAAATCTCGCTCCTAGTCTATGGTACTATAAAAGCAAATATGTATTACTGCATGATGATAAAAGAAGAGATATTTTTACTAATTCAATGGTGTAATCCGGTGGTTTGAGTATTTGCTTAAGTCAGTTGACCACATGTCACAAGGTGAGGTAGATAAAAAACAAAGGCAGAGCGGATGAAATTGAGAGAGTGTCGTTTTTGTTCATACAACACACATTTCTCTTCACAGTAACACGATTGCGTTTATATAGTATCACAATTTTTAATACCTTACAGGTGTTACTATAAGTATGAATACATGTACCAAAAAAGGCAAATATATATTATTTGTCTTTGCAATAACACATGTACATACATACTTGGTAACTTGTTTTCCTATTTTGCCTTTGCACAATCTTAAAAAAAAAATGTTCGACCAGCAAAGGATTCACAAATTTTCAATCTAACATGTAGAATGGATTGTGTACATATTGTAGATGTTCTAAAATCCGCATTATATTGTATAAAAAAATTGTCTTAATCTTTTAAGTTCTTCCTAAAATTTTGTTAATAACTTATGATGTGTTTGGCTGGGTTGATAAACTTTATCAATAATAAATTTACAATTTTACTGTCATTTAGTAGGTCGTAAAAAATTATGATGATTCGATTTTTTTAAGTCAATTTGGTAATAGAATTCGGACGATCATTGTAATGTTTTATAATAACTTCTGGCTCATTCTTAATATTACAACTATGGATTGTTTAATGAACTATAAAAGGTGAGAAATTCTACTTCTACCCTAGTTTCTTGAGAGTTGCTTTCAAATCGATTGGTCAATCTTTCCCACGGGCACCACGGTGGTCCGTTGATAGATACTTCATATTTTTTTTTTGTAGTTTTAGTTTTATTGTTTTCCCTTTCCTCCGGGATTCTAGATATGAGTTATCCACGCCTAATATTGTTTTTCTTCCTCTTTATAGGCTTGGTTTGATTTTTTTTTTTTCACTCATTTTCTGGGTTTTTGTTGTTTCTTTATTTTGTTTTGCTGGGGTTTGTTGTGTGCCAAATGATCTGGGCAAATTATTTGGACTCCTCAAGCCATTAAGTTACAAATGAAGGGCCCACTAACCTCTATTAAACCGTGAGAGATAGGGCGAGTTACCGTGGGCTAAAATGAACTCACCCAACCCACCATTTAAGTAGGAATGGGCGAGTTACTCGCCCAAGTCGCCAGGTCACCCATGCTAGCCCGGAAGGCGGGAGAGTTCGCCCCATGCCCGGGCGGTTCGCCCGCAAGTCGCCTGGTCGAAAATCTCGCCCGCTTCGCCCAAGAGAATGAGGCGAGTTGGCCCCGTGAACAGCAACTCGTCCAAGTCGCCCGCACGAAGTCGCCCCATGCTACTCGCCTCGTGCTAGTCGCCCGCACAAAGTCGCCCCATGCTAGTCGCCCGCGTCGAGTCTCCTAGTCGCCCTCATCGCCAAAGAGGTTGGGCGAGTTCGCCCACGCCCGGGCAACTCGCCCCGCCAAGTCGCCTCTAGTCGCCCTCATCGCCAAGAGAGCGGACGAGTTCGCCCCGCTTCCGGGCAAGTCGCCCACTTCGCCAATAAGGCAACACTCTCAATGTGTGTACATAAAGAGGCAAGTTATACTTAGCCAATTTTATGGGATTTGTGATCAAGGTAAATGTGATAGAGAGACTTAAGTCAAAGGTTTCCCCACTTTCATCAAGCATGATTTCGCTAACCTAACACGTAAACAATCAACATCAACCAACATCGAGAATCTTACCCAAAATAGCCGAGAAGACTCGAAGATATTCTTTGGTTCTACCGCCGGACTCAAAGGGGAAAGCCTAGGCACAAATCTCCGTGTTACCCGCGAAACCATTAATCAGAGTCGCAGAAGCGTGTTTAGTTATGCGAGACTAAGATTTAGAGTATACTGTAGAGTCCAATGTAGCTGATTACAATTAATGCATTGTCGAACTCCATCGAGAGTTGTGACAAGGTAAGCTAGACGAACATTTTGTACTATAAATACTAGGAGTTAAGACTCCAAAAGGGTCGCGAAATTTTACATTCAATATAACGGCTTTATCAGCCAACAAAAGAGGCCGCTCGCATTTACTTACTTGCATTTACTTACTTGAATTCTCATCATTGCTATTCAATGAAGAACATTCGTTCTATTCTTCATTAATCACACTTGCTTCACACTCATAAATACTTGTTTGTATTACCAAATCACATAGCTACATCATAAACCTCGTTCCGTAAATTTTGATATACAATAGGGTTGTTGGTTTGTTTGGTACTAATTGGAGATTAGAGTTATTCATGGTGGTCGAGCAAGTAGTCATGGGGCGGTATGATTTTGATATCGACACTTTAATTGATGGCCAAATAGGATTGGAATGATTGCACTTTTTCACAAGTTTGTGATACTCAGTGCAGAGACTGCAGACATTCACAGAGTGATCAACGTATTTGGATAGCTCCGATACTCTTGTATCAATTTGCAGATTTCTTGTTTATTTTTTATTTTCTCTGGACACCCATTTATTTGGGCAGTTTTGGAGTTCTCGACTTCTCGAAAGCGTTATACTCATCGATATTTCCTTATAATAAAAACTTTTGTTTAAGCTTAAAAATAAAAAGGAGAAAATTCCAATTCTACCACAATTATAGAAATATAAATGGTTTCGCAAGCCTTAATTTTTCTCATAATATTTTCAAAAAATATCACTTTTACTCAATGATATGCCGACTTTATCTCGAATATAACTTTATGGTGCAATGAGAGTTAATTTGGGTAGATTCAGTGGTCTTGTTTTCATCGTTCCGTAAAAATTATATTAAAACATGGAGTAAGTCTTCATTGAAATTTGTATATAATATGAAATTTTTAGTATTACATTTATAAATTAATATAATTATATTTATTAACTTGTGAGTGATGACTGATGTTATTATATTTATAAACTAAAATTATAGTATCAAGTGTTTTAATAATAATTTATAAAAATAATAATATTAATATATAAATGCAATGATATTCGCTTCATATCATGAATAAGTTTCACGTGAATGTTTGTGTTAAAAATTATACTTATATCAACCTTATTTGTACGCACCTCTTACATTGTCAATAACGCCTTGCCTTCAGAGGCACTTCCTCATATTTATAATTTAATTAATCGTGTATATATATATATAATATTAAGTTTTAATAAAGTAATTCGACATCCCATGTAAATGACAAAGTCTAGTGTGCAAATTTGTATAGATGAAAAACTTTAATTTTCAATCAAATTCTAAATTGATGAATGTAATACAAAATTGAATGGTTCATGGTTCACTCGGCCCGACTAGTTCATGATTCACCCAGCTCAAATAAGTCATAATTTAGGGTTAATTATTTAGTGTTTAGGGTGTAGTTGATTGATTTAGGATAATTTTATAGATTTTCATCTATACAAATTTGCACACTAGACCTACTCCATGTAAATTATTTTGTCTTATTTTGTATGTCTACATTTTGTATGATAATATAAATTATAAAGATGCATGCATGAACTCCTCTCATTTAATTAGACTGCAAATGAAATTATATCTCTCTTGATTAAATTTATTAGCAAAGTATAAGGTTAAGTTTCACACAAAAATATGTAAAATTAATTAAGGAGTGTGACTTATATTACTAAAAGGTATTAGTTATAATAATTGAAGGGTGTAACTTTTTACTATAAATGATATTATTCGTAACACTAAAGAGTACAACTTATATTACACCAGAGATATTAGTAGAATAATCGAAGGATGTGATTTATATTACAAAAAAATATTAATTATGATAAGTGAATATCATAACTATAAAAAAAAATATTTTCATAGTGAACAAATTTCACAGCATAACAACTCAACTTATTTGCTGTCGATAGAAAATAGAAAACTTAACAACAGCCTAATTTCTAAATTGTTTTTTTTTTTTGGGAACAAATAAAATGATTGGGATCGTCATTTAATGAGTGCATTCGACAACTTGAACCTCGACCTTTCAATAAATAAATACTTCAGGTTATGATTTGAAAAAACAGACTACATATGTCGTTCAACGTTTCCACCACTCACGCCTCTTTAATCTCTGATAACTGATAATCCCCTCAAGAAATCCCACATAAAAATAACCATTAATCTAACAATTCCGTGAGATTAACCCCAAACCCCCACTTTTTTTTTTCGATAATGGAACCAATTTCACTCCACAATTGTAATTCGTTTGGATATTCACCTCTCTCATTCTTCAATTCACCCGAGAAGAAAATCAGCCCCAATTTTACCTCCAATTCCACCCGCTTCTGCCCTTTTAATTCTGTTTCCAAATTCAAACCCTCTCTCTCATCATCCAGAGTGAATTGCAGTTACAGCAGTACGAGAAATGGCGATTCGAACGATGAACGCCCCACCATTTCTTGGGCCTTTGGTGTTCTGGGAATTGAACCTCCATGCTCATCTGCCCAATTGAAGGCTGCTTTTCGAACTAAGGTAACCATTTCATCAATCCCTTATTCCAATTTTGAAAATTCTTTGTAATTATTTGAAATTTCGAATGTTTTTCAGGAGTACTGATTCAGTGTGTTGTTTTGGGAATTAATGGATTCAGGTGAAGGAGTTCCATCCGGATGTGGCGAGGGATGCGCAAAACTCGGATGCAATGATTCGCCGTGTGATTCAAGCTTATGAGGTAACCCTTTGCATCAATCTGTTTCTCTGTTATTATTGTGTATGCTTTTATTGTCTATATTTTGTTTAGTATTAGTTGTTTTTTACAGAGAAGTATTAGTTGTCTTCCCTGAAAAGTATTAGTGGTGTACTGTTGCACCGTGCAACTGGTGTAGAATAGTGTTACTTATCCAGTATAATATCTGTATTCAACTGACTTGCTTTCTGAGTTATTGTGTAGCAGATTATTATGAACCTGCTATGGTAGATATCAATATGTTGAAATTCGTTCCGAATTTGTTATGCATCAATGTGTTACGATACGAATACTTCCTACACGTCTTCATTGTTTTAGGCATTCTGTTAAAATCCTAAATATGTACCATTCTGTTGTAACTTGATGATTAGAGGATGGCTAATCAACCCTAATTTGCCACATCGTACAGATTTTAACCAACTGCAGCAAATCTGAAATTATTGAAAGGTAAACCGGACATTCTATTTTTCCAACTGCTTCTCCTCGTTGAGCATTAGTTGATGTTATAACTATTGTGTATTGCTTATACATACTCATTACATTGACATCGAAAGTCCTTTGCTGGACATCTTTGAATAAGGCACGTTTTCCATTTCATGAAGCATTTCTAGGGGAAACTTTCAAAAATGAAACCAGAAATGACCGTATATATGTTTTTTTATTATAGAAATGAAACTCAACATAGCCGTAGTTTTTATGAACTTATGACTCCATTTTTCCAATATAGATCATTGAAGATCTAAAGTTGTTTTTGTTTAGTTTGCAATAATTTATAATGTTCATCTACCAAACGTTTTGCATGTTTAGAGAATGTATGGACCCCTTTGACCAACCAGAATGTGAGGCGTTTGATCTCTTTGTCAATGAAGATCTTTGCTTTGGCAAAGGTACAAACTCTTGGCATATTTATTTGTTATATACATATATATAGATATAGATAGATGTAGCTTTGACCCTTTACAAATAATAGATTCGTTCTTTAGTTCTCAATCATTTGAAAATATTTGCAGGTTGTCCATATTCATGCGTAGATACGGCGCCTCATGTTTTTAGATTCTCTTCGTTCTGGGACCGCACATGCAGCTTCTCAAGGTTTGCTCCTTTTGTTTTTGGAAGAATCGAAACATAAAAAGGAATGAGAAAACAAAAACCTGTTGATCCACCTAGTTAAAATCTAGTATTTGATTTGTAAAGAATCCATTTTTCTTGTTTTCTTTGTCAGGTCACGGTGAAGACTATCGAGTTCAACGTGCAGTTGGTTTGTGTCCAAGAAGTTGCATTCATTACGTTACACCATCTCAAAGAATTATTCTCGAGGAACTTCTTGATAGGTATGACATCCATTTTTTATTAACTAATATTCTTCATTCCATTTTTTGTGGCTTTCATGAGGCGTTAAAATGAGTCAACTGATACCATTACACTTATACAGCGATACCATTACACTTATAAACTAAGATCATAACATTAAATGCTATAGGTATTAATTTTCAAGAGTAGTTGCATCAGCTTATAGGTGTAATGATATGAGTTATATTCTATGCACAAGTTTCACATGAGAGTTTGTGTTTCTTTATTCATGTTCTTAACTTGTAAAATTCAATTCTTGCAGCATTATGGACATGCCATATGATACATCAGCTGAAGCTGAGTTCCTGTATGCTCTCATTCAAAAAGCCAAATTTGAGAATTATCGATACCCAAGCCCTAAGAAGAAAGGCAAAGTCTCAGGCAAGCATGTAGATTGGTTCTGAACTAAATTACTTTTGCACCATAGTTGGTGATGTAAATCTCTCTCTCTCAATCAATACAACTCATAATACATTTTCTAAGAGTGTTATCTGATTAATACATACACAGATGGTAAATATACAAATAGATGTGTTCGATTTAGATATACAGTTGAAGTGCAAATTTGAATTAAGAAGGAAAGGAAAAAATCATCTTGAAATGACCTTCATGAAACGATTCAGTGAGGAGAAAATTCCAGCTGCTTGATCAAGAAAAGATGCTCCTCCCTTCTCTGAGTTATTTTGCTCTCCAAAAATAGTCTACAACATAAATACAAAATTAAAACCACATAAGTCATGTTTGTCAACTTAACTAACGGGCGCTTGGTTCAAATTTTCCAAATGGAAATGGTAATGAGAATAAAATATGATCAGGTCATCTTCATCATATTTCATACTGCCATAATGAGACTCAAAATAAGTTAACCATTCCACATTTTGATTAATTACCTACTCTTCTATAATCATTTCTCCTCAATCATTCCACTATTTCTCAAACCAACAATCGACTTTGTCCCCTTTATTCAATTCTCATTGAAGTTAGTGAATCAAACGCTCCTTAACAATGTTTGTGAGATAGAGAGACAAACCTCGAGATCATCTATATCAGGACGGCGTATCAGTTCCTTAGCAAGCGCGTACCTGTTGGGCCTCTCCTTATCGTCGTAAAAGACCTTCCACAGCCTGATGGTGAGACAACGAAAAAACATTATATATAGTTTGCAGATTATTACACAAACCGACACATTATAATCAGAAGTTTCCAATTAGGGTTAAACCGTTAAAGAACTTACCCTGGGTAACATCTAAACACAGCACCAGTTGGAAGAGGCCTCATCGAGTATACAGTTGTAAATTTGCTGCACACAACATACACAGACTTTAAAAAACAAGTCTTAAGTGGTGGACAACAAACAAATATGTGATTTAACAAGCAATGATAAGATGCTCGAGTTAAATCGTTTTTTGGTCCCATAATTTGTGTAATGTCCAATTTTTGATCCCATAATTCATCTACTTCTACCGTCCCAAAAAAGTTAACATTTCGTTTTAGTCCCAAAATTGCCGGAAAATTGAAAACAAATCGTTTTATGTCACATGAATGTCTAATTTTAGCCTCATAACTTGTTTACAATCCAATTCTAGTCCAAAATTAAATCCTCACGTGACATTTGAATGACATAAAATGGCATCCTTTTCCATTTTCCAACGATTTTGGGGACAAAAGTGGACATTTTTTTTAATATTGAGACTAAATCAAAGAATTTAACTTTTTTGGGACCAAAATGGGGCAATGAACAAGGTATGAGACCAAAAAACTTTTTAAATCTAAGATGCTTGGGTCTCGTGTTAGCATCACACGGACAATCAGGGAGATAATGATGACTTTTCATGACATCCTCACCTCAAAAAGTCACGTCTTAAGCGACGAACATTGATCCCGACTCCAACGTCCTCACTAATAAGGCGCGGGTTCCACATGATGAGAGGCCTAGGCTAACAAAATTATGTGAACTTATTTCAAAGAATGGTCTTAGCTAACTGCATTGTGCTAGAAATAAAGTTTTAAGACAAAGTCTTATGTAAACCAGTTTCACCGTGCAATTGATTTGCATTTTGTGTGTGTATCTTTAGCAGTATTAGTTAATTTGTTAAAAGGTATAACTTTGTCAGTATTAGTTGTTTTATTCGAAACTATTAGCTGTATATCAGAAAATAATATTACCGGATCATCTGAGAGGTCTAATGCAATTTTTTCGACATACTTCAACATCTGATAATCAGGAACCACCATCACAACAATCTCATCTTCACTGCTCACAGGCTTCCGGTCACCTAGACTGGATAAATAAATTAGAAATCACGTAAAGGATAAAACAATTTTAAAGGAGACGAAAGAAGTTATAGAGACCAACAGTGACGTCACCTCAACATAATGAAACTCAACCAACAATTATCAAATTTCTGAAAACAAAATATGCTCAAATAAAGAGATGCATTTCACATTAAAATGGATCGAATGCCTGTATTAATGATTACAATGCGATTGATTTGATCATATTTCCACAATTGATGAGAAATACAAATACTTGTGGCATGATTTACCTGGAGAAACTGAATGCAGCATCTTTCCACTGATACTTTAGTAGTGCAGCAGCACCAGCATCTGGAAATATGGCTTTAACTCTCTATCACCAAAAGATATTACATCTTAATATTTTTGAAATAATGTAAGAGCAGATTACAAGACATTTTGCACGTGGAACTAAAAAATGCGCTAATTGAGTAAATAACATAGGTTATGCAAACCAAAGCAGTGGATGTAGAAATGCTCAGAGTTGGATGAATTTGTGGAGCAAAGAAGAAACATAAGTTGGGACATGGATGTTAAGTGTTTAGGCAAAAACTTCTACGCACTAGTTGCACCGTGAAGCTAGCTAGCAGGTGCAATTTTGACTCAATTTTAACCAATGCTCGACTCATGCATAAAAAAATTGAAATATATAGTATTAGTTCATATGAAGAAAATTATTAGTTCTTACATAAAGTTTTTTTTTTTTTTTTTTTGACAGGAGTTCTTACATAAAGTATTAGTTTGTAAGCTGCACAGTATTAGTACTTTTCAATATAAAACTAATATTTTTTCATCAAATAAACTAGTTACAGTATTTTTTATCCTTTTCCTTGATGATTCACAAAAAATATAAAGAAACAGTTCGATTGAAATTTTTTGGTAAAAAATTACACCATGCAACTGGTGTGCCAAAGCGGTGTTTATAATTTATTCAGTGCTAACAGACATGACTAAGCTCATAAAAAAAAAGTAATGAGTCCAATTATTATAAGTAGAAACGTGACAAACCAACCTGGCCACCTGTTTCTTCAATAAGTGTGTCCAAGAAGATCTTTGACATCTGCCAGAGCTCATTTTGCGCCCCTTCGTCGTCAAGAAACTGAAACTGCGGAATTAATAGTTCCACCTACAGAGGAAAAGAGAAAAGAGTCAGTATTAATTGAGAAAAACAATTGACCAAGAAATCCCCAATAACAATTCACAATCCAGTTTTATTGCTTAACTGCTAAAACCCCAAATCAGTTACCAATTGCAAGTTCCTGATAAGTGAACTGCATTTTCTATACACCACAGTATTGAATAAGCCAGACAAAGAGTAAGACAAACGTCTGCAAACACTTACTATCGCTCTCATTCCTCCTGAAGAAACAAACTCTGCACTTGCTTGGCCTGCTTGACAAACAGCACCCTCCAAATCAGAAGGTAAGCAACTGAAACACAAATTGGATAATGTAAGCTTACATACTTAGGCTAAGTTTCAACCCGTTAAATAACATTTTACTAAGTAAGTTTTGTGGAGAGGTATATTGTTATGTATATGGCTATAAGCTAATAAGAGGCAATCAGTCGAAACTAGAAATGGAGATACAAAATTAACTTCACTCATTCAAACTGGTAGATTTATATCCGATATCATGGTGCAAGAAAAGCTTGCCATGCTTTATGCCTTTATCAAGTCAAGTGCCCAGAAATAATGTCACTAAATTAGTCATGTTGATTTTATGATTTGGAACTGAAGTAGTTTTCCTTAGTCATTAGCATTACCATGAAATCTTGTTTGCCCTAAAAATCTCTGAGTGATATAAATCTTGTTTGCATAAACAGAGACAATATCATGAACCAATCTATATAACAAATGGAGCATCCAAACCATATAGCATGCTTTTTATTGAGTTTCCCCTTAACAATCATCATCATGCTAGTAAACGAAATCTTCATCACTTCCCGACTTAATAATTCAAGGAGAAATAAGATTGAAAAAAAAATATATCATCATTTTCACCTATAATAATCCAGATATTGCATCTCCAAATCACTAAAAACATCTAAGCAGCAAATTTTCACTTCCCACCCCAATTCAACCCAAAATTCATTAATAATTATAATAACAGACCACATCAGCAATGAAAATGCTAATTTGTAACAAAAAAAGAAAGAAAAAATTGGTACCAAATTAAAAACTAAAAAATTACCTGTCGTCCTCCTCAACTTCTTCAACCTGTTGAATTGGCTCTTGTTGCAGGTCTTGTTCAACTTCAACGTTTTCTTCGCCTTGGAATTTGTCAAACTTGGCGCGAATTTTAGAGCTGGAATTGATTCTGAGGCGCGAGATTCCATTAAAGCCACCAGCATTGGAGGAAGAAAATTGAGAGACGGAGGAGGGTATTCTGGTAATTGCGCGCATTATGCAACCAGCTTGCGCCATGTTTGAGAGTACTGTAAACGCCATCTCTCTCTCTCTCACATGCACAGAGAGGGTGAAATTGAAAACCTCAACTGCTCTACCAGATAGAATGAGAAATAATCCAGTGTGGAAGGGTATAAAAGGCAACAGTCGGTGTGGCCAATCATGGCGTTTGTTGAATGATAGTACTAATATCAGCCCATGACTTATGCATGTCTTTGGTCTGGTCCATGGACTTCTAAAGTTTCCTTTGCTGGGCCTTGTGGATTTTTTTAGGCCATGTTATTTGCACCCATTTTTCTTTTTTCTTTTTTTTTTTACATTTTTGGAGTGTAGCAAGTGACACTACTCATCCAACCTACCGATAAACATAGTCTTAGGACATGCTCCATCAACCTTATTTTTATTGCTCAAAATTCATAAATGAATATTCTTATTAAGTGTTTCATTTCATAAATGATAAAAAAAGAATTTTATCATCTCAAATAAAGTCAGTACAAATATCTCTAAATTACATTTCATACCACTAATAATTACACATAAAAATATATATACTTTTTGTCCCATATTCTAAAAAGGATCAAATCACCCCAACAAAAAGCAATATTATTCCTCTTAATACTAATAAACAACTATTTCATTAAAATTCGTATCGTTTTGATTTGAGTAATTAAAAATGGAATGAAAAGATTACTAGATTTTAGGATTTGATTGAATTAGAATTTTTTTGAATTGATAAAAGGTAATATTGTACTTTTACATGTTAGTGTTTTTTTTTTTTTATATATATAGATATTTTACATTTCAGTAAAATTAGGGAATAATATCAGTTGTGCAAAACAAAAACAAAAAAAGTTCCACACGTACTATGCTTGTAGTCTAATGAGTGATGAATGACAAGTGGAACATTAAAAGTTACTCGCTTCACCGAAAAAAATGGTATGAATTCGAACTCTATTTTTTTATTATCACTATTATAATAAAAACTTATCATTGTTATGCACAAAAACTTTCAATTTTTTAAATTATACTCCCTCCGTCCCGTGATAGCGTGCACGTTTACTGTTTTCACGTATTTTTGCTAGTGAGTTTTTTATTAGTATTTAAAATTATAAAATATTTTTTAAAGATACATGTAATAGATGAGAGGTATATCTATAATACATCTCCTTAAAAATAAATTTATCATTTAAAATACTAATAAACAACTCGCTCACTAAAATTCGATAATAAAGGTGGGGTGCACGTTATTTCGGGACGGAGGTAGTAATATTTTTTATGTATAACAGTAATAATTATTATGCATAATAGTAATAGAGTTCATGTATAGACCTCAGTCACGGGAGCGTTACTCTTCACATTTCCATTACAATACATTCAACATCAATTACGAGGAAATGGACGGTGGGTGGTAACTGGTAAGAATGAGGCTTACCCATTTTTTATGGATAAAAATTCATATGAAACGGTCTCATACATAAAATGCAGTACAAATTAACACAAATCACACTCATTTCTTACAAAATATTAAAGCGCTAATACCTAAATTATACTATGTCTCATCGTGAGACCGTCTCACGCAAGTGTGCCTCCTTTTTATATTTTGATGTTGTTGATGCTTACTTTATCTAATTATATATTAATCATAATCAGCTTATATATATTATCATATTTGTGATAGAGGGATGGAGAGTATGATGTTTTAATACTTTGGGAGAGGTGTGTGTTGATTTGTGCTAATTTGTATCCCGTTTTATATATGAGATCGTCACATATGAGTTTTTGTCTTTGTAATATGCATACTTTTAATGAAACCAAGGTCCAACAATCAGTCAACTTGGTACATAAACTTTTCTTTTTTTTTTGATCGGGCAAAGTTAGTTGTTACTCCCTCCGTCCCAATCTTTATGGTAAAGTACTCACTTTTTTTGTCTCAATCTATATGGTAAAATTACTTACACACTTTATTACTTTATCACTTTATCACATAAAATATTAATAAACAACATTTTCTACCATCAATTACTCATCACTTTATCACTTTATCATATAAAATACTAATAAACAACTCTTCATACCCCACCATTTTATCACTTTATCACTATTACACTAAATGCTTATGAACAGTCACAATCACACGAAGATTGGGACAGAGGGAGTAGTTGTTAATAGTTAGTACACCAAGCACCCAAATACTCCACGAAATCACCAATCCACCTTATAACTCCTATAACTCCAAATTCGTTCCCAAAAGGAATCGAACCTGGGTCTCCCACTCAAATGAGGAGCCCAGTGGTCAGGTTGTCATGGGTATGACACATAAAAAGGGCCATGAATTATCAATTTTTATTTCGAAAGACCACTAAATTATTTTTTATTTTAAAAAGTCATTAACTATAAAGTTTTATTTCATAGGACTACTAAACTATATATTTTTTAATTTTAAAAAGTCCTTAAACTATACAATTTTTGTTTCATAAGGTCCTTTTTTTTACCATTCGTCAGAGACACTTTTGTTGTTGTTGGAGTTTGATGTGGATATAATAGCATTGAAATTTGACATATACATCATATTTTAACGAAAATCATTAAGTAGATTTAGCAAAATCCATGAAATTCTATTGCCAGGGGCCTCATGAAACAAGAATTTTATAGTTTAAGGACTTTTCAAAACAAAAAATAGTTCAAAGGTCTTTCGAAATAAAAGTTAATAGTTCAGGGACTTTTTAATGCATTATGCCTAATAGTAATTATGTATACCAGTGATTTCAAAAAATAGAGAGTTCACCATGAACTTGGGTTCACCCAAACTTTTTTTTTTTTAATTCTCGCAAAGGAAAGAATAAAAGCAAAGACCAAATCAATATAATGAAGATGGACAAAAAATTTATGAGATATTTAATATTCCTAAAACATATCATATGTATTTTTCATTGTACAAAGGGAGAGAAGTGCATAACAATGCACAAACCTGGGGAAAAATATTTTGTTAGCTAGACCCGTAATTTAGGGGTTGAATATTAAAGATAATAATTTTATGAGCTTGGAAATGTAGAAAAATATGTTTTAAAATTTGTGAGTATATAACAAATATGCTTTAAAATTCGTAAATGCAAGCAATCAAGCCCGAATAAGCTAAAAACGGACTGAAATGTCACATGAGTTGCATGATTGTCCTACATTTACATATTTACGGACTTGTGAACATAGGACACTATATTTTTAAAATCTGTAAAATTTAAAAATTAAAAATAAGATTTGATTACAAAAAAATTAACACCTTCGATGTTTTTATTAATCATAACATTTTTTTTTTTGACAATTTGAGATATCACATTTTTAAGTTTTACCATTTAAATTATCTTCCCGCTTCGCGGCTACTAACTACTAAGTAGGGGTGATCATTCGGTTATTCGGTTACCGAATCAAAACAAAATAGCAAAATCGAAATATTCACCGTAATAAACCGAAATCGAACCGTTTGGCTACAAAATCGATCTAAACCGAACCGAATTTTTTAGTTCGATTTTGATGAAAAACCGAAAAAATCAAAATGATTTTATATTTTAAATTAAACCATTTTTAAAGGCACATATCAATTCTTTTTGTTAAATTTAATTTTAAAAGATTTAATTTTAATTTTTAATTAAATATATATTTAATTTTTTTTATTAATGATGTGTAATTGACACAAGTACAGATTAGGCATTGCACAACTGTTAATTTACACCTTAGACAACGGTTATAAAGGTTGTCCAAGTGACAGCTGTCTAAGTTCAGACAGTTGTTAAAAAACAGTTGTTCAAAATTGATACTAGACAGCGGTTATAAAGGTTGTCCAAGTGACAGCTGTCTAAGTTCAAACAGTTGTTAAAAAACCGATGTCCAAAATTGATACTTAGACAACGATTTTTAGCCACGGACCCACAAATTTCATATTTAAGCCACCAAGCCTCCCAATTAATTGAGGCAATTATTCGCTCCCATGGGGGACTAAACACGAGACCTTGGGCGCCTGAGCGGGGATCAATTCCGCTCGAACACTTGTTTTCTTGCGTTTATTTAATGAAATAAATTCTATATGTCCTAAAAATCGTTTTTTCTTACAATTTTTTTTTTAAATTCTTTATTTCAATTATCTTATTTATTAATTCAATCACATTTTTATATAATAGTTTTTTTTATATAAATTTAAATTAAATTATATTAAAATTATAGTTTTTACTTGTTTTTAAAAAAAAAGTACTACCTTTCTTTTAAACTTGTAATACTTTTCCTTCTAAACAAGTAATATTTTTCTATCTAAATAAGTAATATTTTTCTTTAAACAAGTAATACTTTTTCATCTAAACAAGTAATGCTTTTCTTTAAACAAGTTATACCTTTCTATCTAAACAAGTAATACTTTTCTATTTAAACAAGTAATACTTTTCTATCTAAATAAGTAATACTTTTCTTTAAACAAGTAATACTTTTTCATCTACAAGTAATACTTTTCTTTAAACAAGTTATACTTTTTTATCTAAACAAGTAATATTTTTCTTTAAACAAGTTATACTTTTCTATCTAAACAAGTAATACTTTTCTATCTAAACAAAAAATATAATTTTAATATAATATAGCTTGAAAAAAAAAAGAGTGCATAGGAAGAATAATAAAACACAAAAAGAGAAAAAAAAACTCAAAGTTGGTACTACATATTAAGGAGAAGCATTGTTCATATTAAGGAGAAAAAAAAAACTCAAAGTTGGTATATCAATCAATAATGGGTGCAATTCGCATATAGCTGGGGGAGTATATATATTGCACTTACACATCGGTTCGAAACCGCTGTTCAAGCTGGTTCCTTGGACAGCGGTTCGAAACCGCTCTCTAAGGTGCTTTGCACAGCGGTTTATAACCGCTCTCTAAGTTTGGTTCTTAGACAGCAGTTTTGAACCGCTGTCTATTTTTTTAATATATTTTATTAAAACCGCTCTCCAAACTATATTTTGGAGAGCGCTTTTTTAAATGAATGTCCAAGTGGAGCTGTGCAAGTTTAAATGTGTAGTAGTGTGAGATTTAAAAAAGAAAGAAAGAGAAATCAAATATAATCACACATGGGCTCCACATCGTACTCTTGTCTGAAATTCTCAATTTCGGACTTCATACAAGCATGTGCATAAAAACAATGTCGTTTTATTTTTTTTCAGCGAATTTGAGATTAAAATTGGACTCAACATCAAAATTCTTGTCGGAAACCCCACAATTTCGAACTTAGTGTGACAAGCATGTGCATAAAAAAACGATCTCGTTTTGAATTATTATTGCCGATTTGAGATTAAAATTGGACTCCACATCAATATTCTTGTCGAGAAACACCATTTTCAGAACAAACATGTGCATAAAAACAAAGTCTTTTTTATTTTTCTAGTAGATTTGAGATTAAAATTGAATAGTTAGAAAAATTGGAATTAAATCAAAGAAATAAATTTTTTGTGACTAAAATCTATTTTATTAGATAGTTATAATATTAATAATTTCTTTACAATTAAACAAAAATCTTATTATTGATTTTTTTAAATTTATAGCATGTGTAATATATAGGGATATTGATTCTATAAATCATATTTATTTTTTTGTTGTATATAAACTTTATATTATTTAATTTTATTATAAGTTTCTAAAAAATACATTATTATGAAATATAGTGTATTAATCGCTTCTTTATAATTAAGGGGAAACAAAATCGAATTATAACTTAAGTTCGATTTATAGTATGTGTAAACCTATGTTTTAAAAACCGGAATCGGAAGTTGAGCCGGACGACCCCAAAAAAAGGTTGGACCGGGGTAGGACCGGTTGGACCGGATTGAGCTGGATTGAGCCGGTATGACGTCATAATAAATATTATATATATATAATATGCATAATTTTTAAAAAAAATCAAAATATAGAGTATGATAAGTGAATATAAAGTATCTAAACTCACTTCAAACTTCAAAGTTCAAACTTAAATTTCTAAACATAATACAAATGTCCATTAACATAAATAGTTCCAACTTTCAAATTTCAATTTCCAAACATAATAGAAATGTCATCAACAATACAAAAGTCACAAGTATTAATTTTTATTTTTATTTTTTGATATTTAATTACTTGATATTTAAAATTTCAGAGATCAATACTAAAATAGTATTGAGATGATATTATAATTTTTATTTTTATTTTTTGACAGAGGAGATGATATTATAATTACACTTGAATTCATTAAATTTAATTTTTTAGAAACCTTCTAAAATAACATTTTAAAATTTGGAGCACACTTAAATTCTTTTTAAGAAAAATACATATTAATTGTATTTTATAAATGAAAAATGAAAAGCAAAGCCCAAAAAATGATAAATGGGCTGGGCTGAAAAAATGGGCTAGGCTGAAAAAAACAAAAAAGGGGGCCGGTTAAAAACCTAATCTTCTCTCCTTCCTTCATATTCATCATTCTCCACTTCTCCATCTCCAGTTTCTTCTTCAATGGCGCCGTCGCCCGCCAAGCCATCCACCACCTGACAACCTCTCACGCCACCCGCTCTCTGCAGCCGCCACCCACCACCGCGCGGCGACGAGCGAAACCAGCGGCGACGATGAAAACAAGACCACTGAATCTACCCAAATTAACTCTCATTGCACCATAAAGTTATATTCGAGATAAAGTCGACATATCATTGAGTAAAAGTGATATTTTTTGAAAATATTATGAGAAAAATTAAGGCTTGCGAAACCATTTATATTTCTATAATTGTGGTAGAATTGGAATTTTCTCCTTTTTATTTTTAAGCTTAAACAAAAGTTTTTATTATAAGGAAATATCGATGAGTATAACGCTTTCGAGAAGTCGAGAACTCCAAAACTGCCCAAATAAATGGGTGTCCAGAGAAAATAAAAAATAAACAAGAAATCTGCAAATTAATACAAGAGTATCGGAGCTATCCAGATACGTTGATCACTCTGTGAATGTCTGCAGTCTCTGCACTGAGTATCACAAACTTGTGAAAAAGTGCAATCATTCCAATCCTATTTGGCCATCAATTAAAGTGTCGATATCAAAACCATACCGCCCCATGACTACTTGCTCGACCACCATGAATAACTCTAATCTCCAATTAGTACCAAACAAACCAACAACCCTATTGTATATCAAAATTTACGGAACGAGGTTTATGATGTAGCTATGTGATTTGGTGTGGCAAATCACATAGTGTGAATATGACATAATCCAATTTTAGCTGACACTGGTGTGGCAAAAGAGTGTGTTTTGTGGAGGCCGGAGGAGATGTTGGCCGAATTGAGTATGAATATGACATAATCCAAAGGTTTGTTGCGTTTTAGGGTTTGTTTAAATGTGATGGGTTGTATTGTATTTTACGATCTATTGCTTAAAATATTTTTGGGCTTATTGTGTTATTTATTGAAATGTATTAGGAGTTGTATTCAATTACAATGATTATCCAACATTTTAGTTTCTGTAGTTTTTAACATAATTTGTGATCTATTGGAATTATTAATTTTAAAATTTTAAACTATTTTGTGCTAAAAAATTAGTATGATTTATTCATGTGATACATGCGATAATTTTATTTAAATCATTCTGTAGGTATGTTATTCCATCTTCTACCCCACGCCTAATTGAGCACTATTTTGGTGCAATCAAAGGCAGCACTGTCGTTCAATGTCATCACAGATGGATGTCATGGTGTAATGTCGACGAGGAAGGGATGAACAATTGCGAATACAAAGGAAATCTTACGCGCTTCAAACACAAATCGAAATTTTTGTACAAGGTGTTGGGGTTGTTGATATTATCGGGTAAGTAATGAAAATTGTAGTTAATATTTAGATCTTGCAAAGTTATTATCAGATTGAATTATCTGTTCATAATTTTTTGCATTCACTGGATATTTCACTATTGCTTTATTAAGTATGGTATGTGAAAATTCTGATTATATATAAAATTTAATCATTCAATCAACTGATTAACAATTTAGATTTGATTGTTGTGCAACATAAGTGTATTATAAAATTAATCTTCTCAGTACAATGTTTTTTTAGATTGGTAAAATATATTGTTGGAGGTTTTTTATTTTCGAATTTCTAATTCTCACAGAATTCTGCCTCTTAATCATTTTCTTCCCATATGCCTAGATTTTTTTTTTTTTTTATCGGACAAAGTTAGTTGTTAGTAGTTAGTACACCAAGCACCCAAACACTCCACAAATTCACCAAGCCACCTTATAACTCCCATACTCCAATTCGTTCCCAAAGGGAATCGAACCTGGGTCTCCCACTCAATTGATATTGCCCCATTATCAGTGTCTCTTAATCATTTTCTTGACATTTGCATAAGTATTTCCCTATGATACATTTATGCATAATTTGGACATTACTAATGACCGCGAGATTGAAGACTATCTCATGAACTATTGCATGCACGGGGTAAGTTTCTACTGGCTCAATGCTGCCCAGTTTAATATTTTATTCAAATTTTCAAATCATTTCACAAACATGTTGTAGATAAAATAGTAGTTTTTTTTTTTTTTTTTGCAGAATTTCCTTTTTTTTATTATTTCTTTTGCTTTTACTAATTTCTTCATGTTGATAAATGGCCTAATGTTGTTGAGTGAATATGGAGACAATAAAATTGAAAGAAATTAGATGATAACTGTTGTGATATTTTTCTCTGTTTATGGGGGTCGAGACTGAGATTCCATTTTAATATGTTAATTTTAGTGGTTGGGGTTGAGGCCTTGAGGCGTTTGCGAGTCTGAATTTCTATTTTCTAAAATCACGTTTTCAATTTTTTTGTTTCCTAATCCATTTTATAATGGTTGGCCTTAATAAATACTTTGATTAGTGAACTATTAAACTTCTTTACCTTTTTTTAAATCTGGGAAAAGAATAAAGGTGATGGTGGCGACTTGGAAAGGTTGGTGTATGGAGGATAGGTTTAGTTTTAGTTTTTGTTTTTGATCATTTATAATTACATAAAAACAAGGTGAGTGTATCTACTAAATATGGGAGTTAATAACATAACCTTATATATATATATATACTTATACATATATGTGTGTATTTGCATTTGTTAAATTTTTATATATTTATATTGTATTATTTCTTCAGGATATCTTTGGGTTCAAGTCTCGCTTTCCATTGTTATTTAATGTATCCTCGGTTTAGAAAGAGTTCTTAATGTTAATTCTATATTGAGCTTTGCACACTGAATGATGAATATAATTTCTTGGTGGCTATTTTGCTACGATAAAGTATTGGGATCGAAGACAACCTCACAATAATCACATAGAAGGTGGAACTTTAACTTGAAACCAAATCAATGATAAAAGATGGGACTGAGCACAAAAATGGTGAAGAAAAGCACGAAAAATAAGGTTTTGATAAGGAAAAAAACAACCGGAGAGAATAAAAAGAAGACGACCAAGAAAGATGAGGGTATCGATATCGAAAACATCGAGTCACTCCCCTACTTTTATCATGTGTCGCAATTGAGATGAATATATGGAATTATAATATTTGAAATTTAAGTTAATTTAGAGATAGATTGGGCGTTCAAGTCTTAAAAATCAGAGGAGTAACAGTTAAAACATTGAAAATTATACCAAATGTTATTTGACGCCTACAAAAAAGAGCCAAGATCTTCTTAATTATGTTATATTTTCAAGGTAATTTAATATTTCATGAGATTGACAGTTAGTTTAAAAAAATTTAAACGAGTAACATGATTTAAATATAATTACAGCAGGCCCGTGCATTGCACGTGCAAAAACTAGTTTTGTTAAAAGTTAAGTGCTTTAAGTAGGGTAATGTTGGTCAATTGGAAAATAATCACTGACTTTAATAAGAAAAAAGAAAATCTATAATTTGAGGGCTAAGTCTTGTAGACACCTGTTGTATGCATTTATAGGACATTTTAAAATTAAGCAATTTATTATATTGAAAGATTCAGTTTATTTATACTGAATCGTGTAATTATTAGTATGAAAAAATAATTTTATGGTTCAGTATAAATAAATTGCACTTTCCTGTATAAAAAGTTACATAATTCTAAAATACATTATGAGTGCATTATTAACCTAAATGTACATGAGATCCACTCTAATTTGTGAGAGAAAATGAGGAAGATCTATCCTAATGGTTATAGAGGGAATATTATATTGTTATTAGTGAAGTGTTGACATTAGTCTATGGAGAAAATTATCCATTTAATATATTTGACAAATTATCAAAAAAAACTTAGGCTCCATTTGGATAAGGGGATTTGAAATGAATGGATTTGAAAAATAATAAAGGTAAAAATGTATAAATTTCAAATCATAAATTGTCAAGAGATGAGAGAAAATGGAAGAGGGTGAAGGGGGAAAGAGAGGGAGGGGGGGAGAGAGAGAGTGTGAAGGGTACAATGAGTGAATTTCAAATGATTGAGTTTTGATGAGAATTTAAAATCCATCCATTTTAAACTAGACTCTTAAATCTTAGTGTCCACTTATGACTTGGGAATAGTAATGTAATGGGTAATTGAGGAATCAATCACTAAGAGTTATTGATTACATTTAGAGATGTTAAGCAGACGTACCTAACCCATTAGGTCGACCCTCTGGCCCCCACAATACACAGCCTAAACGGGTTAGGGCCTTAGCGGTTCACTTTTAAACGGGCCATTAAGAGCCGTAACCTAACCCTAACCATAGCGAACTGGGCTAAGCAGGCGGGCCATTAATTTTTTTTATTTAAAATACAATCCAAATGCATATTAAATATATTACAACTATCACAAGTTCACAACTTAAGTACTTAACTCTAACCATAAATAAGTCCAATAGATATTATAGAACAAAATAAGTCCAAAGCATAAAATCATACAAATTGAAAGTCTAACAAACAAATTAAAAGTTTAAAATTGCATAAGGTACGTTGGCTTCCACATGTACAAAAACAAAAGAATATATTCTGTTTTTTAAAACTGGAAAATGGGAAAGTGAAGAAACTGGAAAATGGGAAAGTGAAGAAACTGGAAAATTGAACGTGAATGAATATATTCTTGGAGCCCAAATGACCCATTTTTTATTTTTAAGCCCAAAGACGAGAGGGCCTTCAAAGTGACCCCATTTATCATTCTTGGACCTCTTTATATTTTTTCAGCCCATTTATCATTCTTCTTTCTTTTCAGCCCATCAGCCCATTTATCATTCTTCTTTATTTTTTCAGCCCAGCAGCCCATTTATCATTCTTCTTGGACCTCTAGGCCCTCTCCCTTTAATAAAAATTAATTTTTTTTTAAAAAAAATAGTCGGGCCAACCACAAGCCCGCCGGACGGCAAAGAATAAGCCGCAAGACGGACCTGTTCGGCCAAAAGGCCCGGTTTTAAACGGGCCAGAGATACCTAAGCCCTAACCCTGAAAAATTCTCGGTTAGCCCGGCCCGTCCCGTTGGCCCGTGGCCCGTTTAACATCTCTAATTACATTGTTATTATTTGGTTAGAACATCAACAATGGGTATCAAATGAGGTGGGTTGAGTGAGTGAGGGTAATCACTTGCTTACTTCTATTTCCATTAATAATGTATCAAAACTATCAAGCAACATCAATAGAAGTGATTCTCATTACCCGTTTTCATTACCCCAACCAAACGGACCTTAAGTATTTATAAATCCATTAGAGAGTGATGATTTGTGTGTAAAATTCATGGATTTCAAATCATTCATTCAAATGGAGCCTTAAATAATTTGGAATTATATACTCTCTCTATTCCAATTAGCTGTTGTTCTATAGGGGAAAAAAATATTTCAATATCTGATGTTTTTGGTTTTTATAAGAGAAACTAATTTTTTTTTTAAATTTTATATTTTTTATAATTTTTGTGATGCATCTCATTTACAAAAATACATGAATCTAATGAGACACCAAAAATCATATATTGCACATTTTATACAAATATTAATTATGGATATTAAATGATCCTTTTAATCAATGTGATAGAATGAAGTAGGTCGAGTATATGTTTTCTGATTTCATATCCAAATTAATAATTCCAATTTCCCAACATCAATTATGTGTCTTTTTCTTAATTACGTCTAAGAATGTATGTGAAATACCAAAAATGGTAAATTAGACATTTTATACAAATGATTATGGAAATTAAATATTTTTCTTAATCTATTTCACTTAATAGACAATTAAATTAGAATGGAGAGTATATGTTTTCTGATTTCAAATTTCAAATTTGCATTTAATTATTTCAATTTCCCGACAATTAATTAATAAGCAATCCAAATTTGATTCAGAATTTACGAATTTATTTGATTATATAGTTATTTCATTTTTAATATTCGAAATTTGTCAGAAACTTAACCGAATCAAATTTGCCAAAAAAGGGACCACTTTGTAATATAGGCAGCCACCAAAAGTTTTTGGAAACATTTTTATAGCACCCATGTCTGCAATTTAGAACTTACCCTATATGTATAAGATATAAATTCAAATTCAATAAAAGAATAATCTGAATCACAATTAAGTCACACTTTAAATTTGAAAATTATTTTTCATATTTGCAATATGGATGTCTAAAAGAATTTCATCATATTTAAAAGTCTAAATTTGTTAAGGCCTGGCTTGTTTGTTTACAATTTTGAGGAGATTTGAAATCATATACGGAGGATTTTGAATGATTTGATATAAAGTAAAAAATGTATTTGTATTTTGTATATGTTTGGGATTGTGAATTTTATAGGATTTGATAAAGTTGGATTTTGAAAAAATAGGTGATAAAAAGAATATTATATTGTAAAAAAGTAATGTAGAAGTGATTGAATGATTATATAATGATAATAAAGTAAAAAATGGGGAGACGAAATATTGAGTTAGATATATAATAATAATTAAAAATTGTGTGATAGATTATTGATAGTGTGTTGGAAATTATGTTTGTAAAAGGTAAGATAGATGTATTATAAGTATTATAAAGTAAAATTTTGGAGGATTTAAAATCTTATACCAAAATTCTAATAAACAAACGGGGATTTGAAATTTGAAATTCCAAAAGCCAATTCTCAAACCATAAACAAACAAGGCCTAAGAAATGTGAAATTAATTTATTTATTTAAATTCTAAAAACCCCTCTCCTACTCGTAGACTAGATTCTCAGACTCTACTCTTTAGGGAAGAGACCCGTATTGAACGGACAATTTAATATTGGTGAAATTGCTTTATGCAGGACGTGGACGTGAGCCAAAGGCATCGATACCAAGAAAAACTATATCCCATCTAAACAAAATTAATTTATATTAATAACATATCATGTCAAATTAAAGGTGAAAAATAAAACAACAAATAGGGGATGATCCTATGGTGTAGGTTTGAGATTTAGGAACATGCTTCACTTTAGATTTCAAATTCAAAAATTCAAAGGTGCGGTCAATTCTTGATATTGGTCAATTCATATAGAATTTTGTTCTGATTTGGAATATGGCCCTATTAGTCAATGGTGGGTTATGCTCCCCGAAATCAGTCGGACCTTGGATTACATACCGAATTATAAAAAAAATGACAAATAAAAGGCTAAATGCAATTGAAATTTTGTTACATGTCGATCACTTTTGGTATTAAAGAGAAATTAAATATCTTTTTCAACCTTGTCTTTTTATTTTGGGATACGTCTCATCTAATGAGATACAAGAATTTATGTGAGACACACAAAATAATACTCCATCTCATTCAAAATAAGTGTCGTTTTAACCCTGTTCACTTTTTAATATAAATTAACTTGTGTAAGTCATTTTAACCTTCACTTTTTAAAATAAATTAACTAGTGTAAAACCCCGGTTGTTATGCGGGATTTTAAATATAATATTTATATATATAATTTATTTGAAAATGTGTGAAATAGGGTTGTGTTTATGTTGGGAAATAAATTTAATAAAGAAGATTTTGATTAGATCCCAAAACCTCTGAGTATGACATGTTTAGGATAATCTTGATAGATGAGTCAAGATTCAGTTTTAGAGTGTTCAGGATGTTATCTGCACAATGTATAGTCAGCAGATATAGATCAGGATAGATTCTGAAGACTCAAAAAGATGAGATCGAGAATCAAGACTCAAGATGAAACCGAGAAATCAAGACTCAAAGATGAAGACTCAGTATATCAATCAGTATATCTCTGAAGACTCAGAAGACTAAAGATATCAAGATCGAAGACAAAAGGATATCAAGGCACAAGATAATTATCAAGATTCAAGAATATCTTGAATGCTCAGTATATCCTGAATGTTCCGAGGCAATCAAGCCGAGGAATATACCGTTGGAATCCAAACGACGTGGACCAATGAGAGGAAGACAAACAGCCTGAAAAAGCTGCAGAACTTACAAAGAATAGTATGGATTTGAATGTGATTCTCTCCAACAGTAACATTCAAATTCACACTATAAATACAAGATCTTCCATCAAATTAAGTGTGGATGCTGGCGAGAAGATAAAGAACGACTCTGAGCTAAGAGAACATATACCCAAGCATTCCCACCCTAGAACACAAGTCTATAGATATACAAATATATTCAAAGAGTGTTCTAGAACCCAACCTAAGCAACCCACGATGTATCATAATCTTAGAGAGATTTTCCCAACCTTAGCATTGAGGCTAAACAAATGTAAGGGAAAATCTCACCATAGTTGGAGACAACACCAAACTCAAACCCCATTCTCGTAAGAGATAACTAGTGGTGAAGTGAGGTAGTTGTTAGGCAATCCCGAGTGAGGGTGATAAGTCCCGAAGGAGTGTGAACTCGTTAAACATCTAAGAGGCGAGCCCGAGAGGGTGATAAGTCCAGAGGCGAACCCGAGAGGGTGATAAGTCCAGTTTGAGTTAGTAAACTACAGAGGTAGTCAGAAAGCTCAAAGTAGAAAGGTTAGTAAACTACAGAGGTAGTCAGAAAGCCTTAGGAAGTGTTTGAAGGAATTTCCCTAGGAACAGGGAGAGTGGATGTAGGAGCTTGAGTCTCCGAACCACTATACATTGTTGTGTTGTTTACTGCTTTACGTTCTTATATTGTCGTACACATTCGATCATAAGCAAGACACAACACATAAGCTTAAAAGAGAAAAAATTGGAATCACCATTCCTTCACCACTGTTTTATATGCATCGCTCGACATGTTTTGCTTCCGCACGCGCAAAATGGGTTTTCCCACCGGGACCAACAAGTGGTATCAGAGCAGGTGCTCAAAAGATTACTTCTTCAATGTGATCGCCTGAGCAGATCTATTTTAAAATCTGTCTCTGATCTGGGACCAACAAGTGGTATCAGAGCGAGTAGTTCAACAGGTCACGGTTGTTCAAATGCGAACAGCTGATCTGAGACCAACAAGTGGTATCAGAGCAGGTGCTCAAAAGATTACTTCTTCAATGTGATCGCCTGAGCAGATCTATTTTAAAACCTGTCTCTGATCTGATACCAACAAGTGGTATCAGAGCAGGAGTTCAAAAGGTTCACTAATTTCAGAGTGACCACCTGAACTGATCTTTTTAAAGAAAACCCGTTTCTTTAAAAATGCATATATTCTAATGTTTTGGTGTCTTTATCAATTGAGAAATTGTTGGGATATTTCAGTTCTATGCCAAAACATTATCAACTTGTGTTATTCAAGAAAATTTACAGATAACAAGTTGAGGGGGAACGAGAGAACAAATTGAGGGGAACTCACTAATCGAAGTAGATGATCGAGATCGACGAGGTCGCAGATTTAGACCGACGAGATCGATGAGTTAGATGAGTTCGGAGTTAAACTGATGAGCTGTGCAAATCAGAAAAGAAGAAAAGCTAAGCCAACAAATCAGAAGAGAAGGTTGCAAATCAGAAGATGAGCAGATGAGACTGATCAAGATCGACGCGGATCGAGATCGAGATATGAAGATGAAAGCAGATGAGATCGACGAGATCGAGACGTGATCGAGATCGATATGATAAACCGATATGCTAACTCGATATGATGTACTTACCTGATGCTATCCTGATATGTTGATCTGAAAATGTGTTGATCTGATCGGTCGAGCTAATCGGATCGCAAAGAAGAAATCGATAGCTTTGTGTAAAAGTGTCGAGACTCGAAGAAGATCTCGAGACTCAATAAGTAAACCGATCCGAGACTCAAGAAGTAAAAGAGACTCGAGGGTCGAATGTCCGAAGTCGAAGAAATCGAACTCGTTAGCCACGAGTGTCAAGATGCCCGATCGCATAAGGTCCATTGAATCAAGGAACCTGAGACTCAGTATGTCACTGAAGACACTGAGAGCTCAGATAGACCTGAGGCCAGGAGCCAAGCTGAAGATCAAGAAGACTGAAGACCAAGACTGAAGACTTTTGTATTTCTTTATGTTCTTGTCTTTACTTTTGATAAGTTCATTGTAATCTGTAACTGATAACATACAATCAATGAAACTTTATCTTTATGCTCAAAGATAATATCTCATTATCTTTTTCCATGTCTTTACTTTTGATATGCCTGATTATTGTTGTTTGGTGATGAAATTGTTGGGAAATTCATTGCTGAAGTAATTGTTGAGAGTTATACCATTCTTGTAATAGGAAAAACTGAAACCTGAGTATATGTTAAGAATGTTGTAACAAGATGGTTTTGGCATCATCAAAAAGGGAGAAATTGTTGAGAAATAAATTTAATAAAGAAGATTTTGATTAGATCCCAAAACCCCTGAGTATGACATGTTCAGGATAATCTTGATAGATGAGTCAAGATTCAGTTTTAGAGTGTTCAGGATGTTATCTGCACAATGTATAGTCAGCAGATATAGATCAGGATAGATTCTGAAGACTCAGTATGAGACTGAGAATCTGAAGACTCAGTATGAAACTGAGAAACTGAAGACTAATTATGAAGACTCAGTATATCAATCAGTATATCTCTGAAGACTCAGAAGACACTGAAGACTCAGAAGACTAAAGATACTGAAGACTGAAGACAAAGGATACTGAAGGCACAAGAATATCGAAGACTTCAAGAATATCTTGAATGCTCAAGATATCCCGAATGTTCCGAGGCAATCAAGCCGAGGAATATAAATGCTGGAATCCAGTGACGTGGACCAAATGAGAGGAAGACAAACAACACAAAAAAAAGCTGCAGAACTTACAAAGAATAGTATGGATTTGAATGTGATTCTCTCCAACGGTAACATTCAAATCCACACTATAAATACAAGATCTTCCATCAAATTAAGTTTGGATGCGCGGAGAAGATAGCAACGATGCTACAGAGCTAAGAGAACATATACCCAAGCATTCCCACCCTAGAACACAAGTCTGTAGATATACAAATATATTCAAAGAGTGTTCTAGAACCCAACCTAAGCAACCCACGATGTATCATAAGCTTAGAGAGATTTTCCCAACCTTAGCATTGATGCTAAACAAATGTAAGGGAAAATCTCACCATAGTTGGAGACAACACCAAACTCAAACCCCATTCTCGTAAGAGATAACTAGTGGTGAAGTGAGGTAGTTGTTAGACAATCCCGAGTGAGGGTGATAAGTCCCGAAGGAGTGTGAACTCGTTAAACATCTAAGAGGCGAGCCCGAGAGGGTGATAAGTCCAGAGGCGAACCCGAGAGGGTGATAAATCGAGTTTGAGTTAGTAAACTACAGAGGTAGTCAGAAAGCTCAAAGTAGAAAGGTTAGTAAACTACAGAGGTAGTCAGAAAGCCTTAGGAAGTGATAAGTCCAGTTTGAGTTAGTAAACTACAGAGGTAGTCAGGAAGCTCAAAGTAGAAAGGTTAGTAAACTACAGAGGTAGTCAGAAAGCCTTTGAAGGAATTTCCCTAGGAACAGGGAGAGTGGATGTAGGAGCTTGAGTCTCCGAACCACTATACATTGTTGTGTTGTTTACTACTTTACGTTCTTATCTTGTCGTACCATTCGATCATATGCAAGACACAACACATAAGCTTAAAAGAGAAAAAATTGGAATCACCATTCCTTCACCCCTGTTTTATATGCATCGCTCGACATGTTTTTCTTCCGCACGCGCAAAATGGGTTTTCCCACCGGGACCAACAGTTTATGTAAAATTAGAGTGATGTAGTAATAAATGTTATAATATTCAAAGTAACACCAGTTTAAACAGAAATAATGAAAGATTAAAAAGACAACTTACAATGGTTTAAAACTTTGCACAATCTATAAAATAGACAGTTATGTCTTATAGCAAAATTCACTATTTAAACAAATAGTGAGTACAAAGAGATTCACAAATAAAATCGTCTTAAAACAAGATCTAAACAAGGTTTATGATTTAAAGGCTAGATGTATCTATACACTATCAAAATTGATCTATTCTACGTGTATGAAACTATCCTTCACAAAGACTAACATACACTATACAATTGATTTATTGCTACTACAATGTTACAACACTTGTAAACACTTGTGGTAAAGTAAAGTCCACAATAACAACCCTATCACTTTGAAATTAGCACTCTACAGTTGATTCTCGATTATTGCTTCTCTTGTTGATGAACGACGTGGTCCTCTATTTATAGATGTAACTTGTACGCTGCAGTCTCCATCCATAGAGTTTCTTTGAAGGATCTAGAAACATCTTCTTCCATTAACCTATGATCTCTCAGCCCAACTTTCGTGTAGTGACTTTCTTTAATGTTTTGGAATACAGTTGCATGATCTAGACTTCTCCAACCTATTCCTGAAGCTTGTAGAACTTTTTGGGATCTTGAAGAACAATCTGGATCGTCAACCTGCAGTCAACAACATCAAGAGCAACATTGAACATAAGGAGTTAGTAGTTAAAAAGAAAGGTCGAATACAATGTTGTGACCAATGTTGTAACATCGGTGGCAACATCAACAATCTCCCTCATTTGATCTTTCTTCTACAACACACCTGAAATAACAAATAAATCAGGTAATGCATTACAGAGCATAACAATCTGTCAAGTACACTATTTAATGACAAATCATATGTCCTAAAATTGAAATTATAAAGTATTTCTTAAGTACTACTATGCACTATATTTTTATTTTTAAGTTCTATGTCAATTTGTACTAACGAGTAACGTAACATATTATTATTAGTGAAGTGTTATAATGTTTTAATTAACTTATGGCGACATTGTCCATATAATATATTTGACAAATTGCTTAGAAAAATTAAATTATTTGGACTCCCTCCTTGCGAATTTAAAGAAAAAAGGGTTTTATTTAAAATAATAATGGGTAATAATTAATTTTCTTAATCTTTAGAATTAAGGAAGTACTATATGTTTTCTGATTTCAAATTTGCATTAGTTATTTCAATTCCCGAACGTCAATTATGAAGCAATCACAAATTATCGCCGTGCAGATTAAAATCCGCCCATACTTACCAAATAAATCAAATTCAGATCTTTTGTCCCATTTTTATACAAGCTGGCACTTATAGTAAAATATTCTTAAATTAATTATGTCACTATTTTTTGTGTATAAATAGGAATTCCGATGACGAAGAATTCACAACAATATTATTTTCAAGTAGAAGATCATGGCAAAGTTTGTGTGCTCATTCTTGTTAATGATTGTCCTCCTTTCTCTTGCGGGTAACATCACTTGCATGAATTCATTTTTCTTTTACTTGTGTTTGTAATAAAAATTATCATACTCTCGCCATTCCAAAAATATGCATGGCCCTCATTTTCCTTTTTAATTTACCCCTTATTTAATTACAAAGTGTGTAAATTATTTAGAATGTTCATTTAATGTATAATAATGGTATATCAGGAATTTTATAGGTATACCCATAATTTTAAGCGCAAGAAATGATGTTTTATCACTAATAATTATACAAAGGGGTTCATTTAATTGCCCTTTTTACAAATTGTTAATTTGTACATTTAAAAAAAAAAAAATGCAACTTATATTAATAAAAAGTGGTAGATTACAACTTGAGACTCGTTTTTTGTGAAAATTTCCGGCAAAATATCTGCAAATTATACATTGCATATACCAAAATGCAAAAAAATATTTTAACTAACATCAAAGTTGGGGTTAAAATTTATCAATTTTTACTTGTACATATTATATTTTATTTGAAAAAATAATACATATTGTAATTTGTTGGGCCTATTTCTAATTGCTTGCTCTATGGTATAATGCAACTCTATTGGTGCATTCTTGATGCTCCCTGTTTTCAATATAAAATTTTGGATTTGTTTTATAAAAAAAAAAATTGAAATTTGTTATTAACCATTGTGCAAATAATTTGATTGAAGTATAGGCAACATTTTGTTTTAAAAATAATACATATTATAATTTGTAAAAAAATGACAATAGTATAGATTACAATTAATTTGTTATTAACCCTAATTCAAATAATTTGATTGAACTATAGATTACATTTTGTTTATAAAAATAGTACAAGTTGCAATTTTTAAAAAGAAGAATATTACAAGTTACAAAATTTTAATGTGAAAGTGCAAATGACATGCATGGGTATATGCAATTATTTTGTACCCATTATTAAGTTGTAAGTCTGAAATGTACTAAAATATTTTAGCAAACATCAATTAAAATTCAACAGAAAGATTTAAAAAAAAAATCCGGGGTTGAAATTTGTCAATTTTTACTAATATATACAGGTTACATTTAGTTTTAAAAAAATAATACACTTTGTAATTTGTTAAAAAATACAGTAATACAAGTTACAATTTATTAATAACCCTAATGCAAATAATTTGAATGAATGGATGAATTTTGACCTTTAATTATGCAGCTGAAGAAGGGGTAGCGAAAAGACGAGTATGTGGGAAGATTATAGGCACATGCTTTGTTCCGGGAGACCAAGGTGATTGTAGGCTTGGTTGCCTAAATACATATATGGGCGACTTTCTCAACTCCGATTGTAGTCCTGATCGCCCTGGTTCAGTATATAAGCTCATTTGCGATTGTGCCTATTTTTGTACATAAAATTATTATTTTATGTTCAAGAATACGAAATAATATTAGATCATAGTTAATGATTGTATCCTGAGTTTATTTTTAATTTGAATTAAATATTATGATATATACACACTTCAGGTTCCCTGCAATTCCATTTCCAAAATTAATTTCTTGTCATCAAATTCGAAGAAAATATTACTTTTGTGTGGATTTATATAACGTGTGAGTATGAGCACATGCATATAAATTTTTGGCTAGGTCTTGTATGCACACGAAAGACATCGCAAGACTCATAATGCATTTTAAAAGCGTGCAACTTGTTATGTTGAAAAGTGCGACTTATTTATACGGAAAAGTGCAACTATTAATATGGGAACATAGTTGCATGCTTCTATTTGGAATAATTACACGTTTCTGTTTTGTATAGTTGCACGCTTTTTAAAAAAATGCACTATAAGCACAAAGACAAAGGATGCATATGAGACCCACTCTAATTTTTTTTTTTTTGGATTGTATGGTTTTCCATCCAACCTATGACACGCATAATTGTCCGTGACGTTAAAATTCAGATCTGGGTATAAATTTATATTCGAAAGAGATTGATCTCAACTTTTATATTATCGTCATTGCAAAATATAACAAGATTAAAAATTACTATCTCCTCTCAAATTTTACATACATTGTTTGATTCAAATTTCTCAATGTCATTTTTATGGTGAATATTTTATTCATAATATTCATTCCTATAATTATTTATGTTTTAAAAATATGATTTTAAAGTTTTGTGACAACGAACCTTGTGCCATTGCACAAGTCTGAGTTTGGTCAATATTTCTAAGAAGTATTATCGAGACTCCTTCCTTTCAAATCAAATGGTGGTTTGGTATTCTTGAGCGTTTAATATAGTTTAAAAATTTAACAACAAACAACTTTTCATTAGCTTCAGACAGAAACTCTGCTCTGCAGACACTATCAAAATTCGAATATATCTTAGTGTCACCAGAAATTATAGGCAAAAGCTTCTTATTTAAAAGAAAATAAATAAAATAATGTAATTATTTGACAAAAAATAAAAGAATATTAATAAATTAACACAATATATTTTATTTTAAAATAAAATTAATGTTTAAAAATCACAAATTTAAAACAACATTTTTAAAACTATTAGTTGTAATTTTGCATAATTTTCCATCATAATCAAGATAGTGTTTTTAATATTCTTTGAACATCAGTCTTGAGACAACACTATATAGTTGAATGGGAAAAAATATTTATTTAGGTCCATGACTATAGAGGTGACAATTTAAGAACAATAAATTTAAGTTTGGAAAAAGTAGGTTCAATTTGAAAAAAAATAGGTCATGAAGTTTTGAGTTTAAACAAATTTAAGTCTCTAAATTTAAGTTTCAAGCAAAAATAGGCATGTAAATTTAAATTTTTACAAATCTAGATCCGTCTGTGAGAAAAAATTATTTTTATTTGCCTAAAAATATTAATATCCTACTTTTGCTAAAAAAAAAAAAATTAATGCCCTTCTTTTTGCCTAGAAAAGAAAAAATTAATATCCTATTTTTGCTAAAATTTTAAAAAAAAGTTAATATTCTATTTTTTTTCAAATTGAAATTTAATATCCTAAAATTGTCACCTCCTCTATGTTAAGGGCCTTAAATTAATATTTTTCGATAGTTGACCCTATGCAAAATAGGTTTGGAATGGTATATACCTACTATCGATAGTGATTGACCTTGATTTTTATTTATCGTTATTGTGAAGCAAAAATATATTGAAAATTATCTCATATGAAACTTAATTAATAATGTTTGATTTGAATTGATTAAGGTCAATCAGAACTTACTTTCTTCCTAATTGGAGATTTATACAATGTATGAAATATACGGATTTGATCATATGCCCGCAGGTGGGCACAAACTTATATGCCCACCGCTTATGTGGCGCGCCACATATGCAAGGTCTCACCATCATTTAATTAGTTTCTTTAATTAATTAAATCTTCTCATTAATTATATAAACCTAAACCCTAAACTATGAACCCTAAACAATGAACCATTCGAGCCGGGTGAACCATGAACCACTCGGGCTGAAATCGGGTTTGGGCCGGGTCGGATAATTTTTTTTAATATAATTAATGAAATTAATTATATAAATCTAAACTCTAAACTATGAACCCTAAACCATGAATCATTCGGGCCGGGTGAACTATGAACCACTCAGGTCGGGTTCGCGTTCGGGTAGGGGTTGAGTCCGGGACGGGTAAAAGAAATTTAATATAATTTATGAAATTGGATAAAATATGGAATATATATAAATGAGAAGATTAAATTAATTAACGAAACTAATTAAATGATAGTGGGGACTTTTTGCATATGTGGATTTACCATATATATGTAGAGCATATAAGTTTTGTGCCCCACAAGCATATGATCAAATTCGATGAAATATATATGGATATGCGGGCAAAGGAAAATTTTCAAAAGTAATCCTGCAATAAAGGTTGATTCCACTTTTAGTTATGTGATTTTCCACTTTTCAATTTTAATCTTTCTTGCTCGAAAAATCACTCTAAAAATAGAAGGTAAATTACTTTTTGACAATTATTATGTGGGGCATATCTATAAGATATAAATTCAATTTCAATAAAAAACAATCCAAATCACAATAAATTCATATTTATAAATATAAAAACTATTTTCAAATTTGTAATATGAATATCTAAAAGAATTTCATTCTATCTAAAAAGAATTTCATTCACCCAACTCAAATAGGTCATAATTTAGGGTTAATTATTTAGTGTTTAAGGTGTAGTTGGTTGATTTAGGGCAATTTTATAGATTTTCATCTATACAAATTTGCACACTAGAACTACTCAAAAACTAAATGTTCATTTAAATTTTGTTAAAAGTTAAGTGCCTTAAATCGGGTGATGTTGGTCAATTGGAAGATAATCGATGACGATGACTTTAGTTGAAAAAAAAAGGGTCTATAATCTGAGGTACAAAAATATAATCTGAGCAAATTACGGGTAAGATCACTTTCAATTACGGGTTCTGTTAGTGTTTTCTGATTTCAAATATTTGCATTAACTTTCAATTTCCCAACATTAATTATTAAGCAATTCAAATCCGATTTTTATACAAGCTAGCTGGTAGTAAAACGTTCTTAAATTTATATTAGTTTTTTTTTTGTGTATAAATAGGAATTCCAACTATGAAGAGTTGACAACAATATTTTCAAGTAGAAGAGATGGCAAAAACTGTGTGCTCATTTCTGTTAATAATTGTTCTTGTTTCTCTCACGGGTAAGATCACTTTCATGAACTGATATTTCGGGTAAAAATATTGTTGGCCACATAATTTTTGTAATTCGTATTCATCTCAAAAAGTTTAACTGTTTAATTTTAGTCCCATAATTATTTCTATTGTTCAATTTTGATCTTTTTTTTTTTTTTTAAAATAGAAAATTACGTCTTTTTGGTCACGCACAGGTATGTGTCAATTAAAATTGGGGGTTTCTGAGCTCTTAGCTGACGTGCACGCTAATTGTTACGGAAAAAATAATTTATTCTGCAATTTATGAATAATTTTCTTGGACTTTCTAATTTTTTTAAAAATGAACTTTTATTGTAACATTCAGGGTCAACGTCAGCAATGAGCTCAGAACACCCATAACTTTAACGGCACTTGACTTGCGCATGAAAAAAATGATAAAATTATCTATTTTTTTGGCAAAAATTGAACTAAAGTTGGACGATAGAGATATATAGTTATGAGACAAAAATTGAATGATTAATTTTTTTTTGATAAAAAAAGAATACTAAGAAAGTTATGGAACCAAAAAAACTTTTTCTCTTTTTTCACTTGTGTTTATAATAAAAATCATCGTAATAATTAGGGAAAAATGATTTTTCAGTCCCGTAAATATTTTTAATTTTTAGGTTTTGGTTTTATCGACTTTAATTTATATTTTGATTTCCATCATATCACTTACACATTTTCAACTTTTTTGGTCGTTTTGATTCTATAAATTTAATTTTTGTCCGGTAAATTACACACTTGAACCACTTTCTAGTTTTGATTCATTCAAGATATAGGACGAAAATTAAAATTCAAAAGTTAATAGAACAAAAAAAAAGTCAAAAGTGTGTAATTAGTTACAGGACGAAAATCACAAATAATTTCCCTAGCTAATAAATATATATGCAAGTAATTTGATTGGATTTGTGAATAAATTGATAAGTTTTATATATATCCATGTTGATTATTAATGCAGGTGAGCAAGGGGCATCGAAAGGGCAGTATGTGAGCGGCCTTTAACTTCTCAATTAATATGTTTTTTTCGAGGAACAGATATTAACTGTACCAAAGGTTGTACGGCTAAATATGGGAATCAGTATTTTTCGGCCATTTGTAAGCCGGATGGCCCTGAATATCTGCTCTATTGTTTTTGTGAGTTTTTCTGTTGATATATAAAATCCTTATGATTTTATGTTTCAGAATTATAACCACTGTATCCTGAATATATCTTTAATTTGAATAAATCATTCTGATTCCACTATTTTAATACCCCTTGTCATCAAATTCAATGTTTCTATATATATAACATATTCGAAGCAGTTAATTTGTACTTACTTCGTTATTGATGTTGATATGGATTTCAGATTTTTATGTAAGTATTAAGACTAAGTTTATTGGTGACATTTGTAAGAATGTCACCACAAGAAGACAATTTTTTTTATTAATATATATGAGCATTGAATGGCAAGGAAATGTAGTGGCATTGGGCCGTTGGCCACAAAGTGTCAACCCCAATTTAATTACGATAAAAACTCACATGACACGGGGTACAATCTAGCACAAATTACACACATCTCTCTTAAAGTGTTAAAGCGTCAATGCTCAATTATTTATTACTCCCTCCGTCCACCAAATTTATGCATACTTGCCTTATTCGTCCGTTCACCAAATTTATGCACATTCTCTTTATGAAAAAAGTCACTTTATCTTTATCCCTCAACCATCACTTAATTACTTTAAATGTTATTGTACTTTACTTACAAACAATCGCTTTATTTATAAATGGACCCCACAATAACTCATAATACCCTTTATTTTATCTATTTTTTCCTTAATACTTGTACCCACAACATCAAGCATAAATTTGGTGGACAGAGGGAGTATAATTTTTCCAATACACATGTCAATTTATGAATGGTTTTTGTAATTTATTTTTGAAATATAATTATATTTGTAAATATTAATGATAATATGTAATAGAAAAAAAGTCAAAATTTCTATAAAAAAAAATCTCTACAAAAAGAGTTCAATACCAAAATATTTTTAAATCTTGTAATTTTAATTTTAAAAAGTCATAAAATTTATATTTATAAAAATTAGTAAATTTTTTAATTTATTTATTAATAAAAAATAGCAAATAAAATGTGAAGTAAGATTAATCATACTTTTATGAAGATTATCTTAAAGGAACTTAGAAATGGTCTAAAATATTTAATTAATGTGAATTACCAAAAGAAAAGTGAGATTATTTAAAAAATTAAATTTGAAAATAATTTGAGAAAATTATTAATAATTAAAAGAATTAAGTAAAACATCTATCTTAAATTCTATTATGTTGAAAATTAAATTAATCTTTAAAAAAAAGAAAATTAAATTAAAAAATTCTGAAATTTTTATCTATATATATTCAAGATGCAAACTAAAATAATGAACTTTAAATTATGACCTATTCGGGCCGGATGAACCATGAACCAGTTGGGCCGAGTGAACCCTAAATTTGGTTGTAAATTAAAGTTTTTTCATGTATGAAAATTTTCATACTAGATTTTGTCTTAAAAAATATGTAATTGGAGTAATATGATTTAATTGAGTTACAAATAAAATATTAAGAATAAAAAAATAGAAATTAGAAAGAAAAAAAAAACAAGAAAGAAAGGAGGGGGACGTGTCAGCAGGACTGGCCAGCACCCCAGCATACTATTGTACCGGGAAACACAAATGAATGTAGTCTTAAATGTAAAGATAAATATCAGGGCGACTTCCTCACATCCACTTGCCGGCCCGATCGCCCTGATCCTAAAGTATATACGCTCGTTTGCTATTGTACCTATTTTTGTGATTAATAATTTTATGTTTCACAAAAAAAATTATAATAATATTAGATTCCCTGCATTTTTTATTTTTAATTTGAATTAAATATTATGATATTTTTTATTTTTTATTCTTTACATTCCCTGCAAATTCGAAGAAAATATTACTTTGCTAATGTTAATCATGTGGATTGATATAAGGGGCCGGTGAGTACGAGCACATGCATATAATTTTTTCATTTGGACGTGGAAAAAAAGACGTGGCGAGACATTCATGAGATTAATTACTTATTTATAATTGAAGATTGAAAAAAAAAAAAATTCATTGAAATCTTATATTATAAAAGGAGAGTTGTCTTTCACTAGCTTTTCGCCATGTGTCAATTTAAATTTTCTCTGCTTTCGACATGTGTCAATTTGAGTTTTCTCGCTTTTTCGACATGTTCAGACCCTTGAGTTCCCTTCTGCCATGTGTCAACAATAACAAAATGTGTTCCTAAAATGTAAAAAAAAAACATGACTATTTCAATGTAAAAAACGATTATTATTTCACAAATTGAATAGTAGAAGTCAGAAGATAGGGTAAATTGCAGTTTTGGTCCCATAAGAATAGTGTTGATTGCATTTTGGTCTCAAAGTGCGCGAAAAATGATCTTTTTTTTTTACAGTTTTGGTCCCATCCGTCAGTCAACCTGGATGGAATCCGTCAGTTGACCAAAAAATGGAGGGAAATGAGACCAACTGTGCAAAATGGAGGGAAATGTGTTCTAGGGCATATTTTTTGGAGGAAGTAAGTTTAAAGCCTATAAATAGGCTCATTACCACTCTCATGCCCAAAAAAACCCTCACAAGAACACATAATTTGCAAATCTCCAACTCAAAAAACAAAAGAACACTTACATGGCTTCATCTTCTTCATCATCTAACATTGGATTTCATTCCAATGTTAGATGTTGGTGTGGAATGCCGGCTGTTCAAAACCTCCTGGTCAGATGCTAACCCCGGAAGAAGATTTATCAACTGTGAGTTCTCAATGACTAGTAATGGTTGTAAATTTTTTAAATGGATTGACAATCCTATGTGTCAAAGATCCATAGAAATCATCCCAGGTTTACTCCACAACATGAAGACGAAGAAAAATGAGCTGGTGCATGCACAAATGAAACTAAAGCAACTAGAGGAAGAAAACATCAAGCTACTATCATGCATTTTGGACTTGGAAGATGAAATAAAAAAACTGCAAGTTAAAGAGAATCCAGAAATGGAAGTGCTAAAACATGAAGAAGAAAATGTAAAGCTTAGAAAGTTGAAAAATATCTACTTGTTATTGCTTATAGCCTCTTGGCTACCTGTAATAATAGCATGGCTATTGTAGTATATGACATGTAATAAATCTACTATTGCAATAATATCAATGAAGGAAATGTAATTTTAGACCAAATGCCACAATTCCAATACATGATTCCAAATGGGCAAACTACAAACAAGTTTAGCTTCTTGTTTATGCATTGCATACTGCACAAAAACCAACTGCACAAAAACCACCTAAACATGTGCATCTAACAAGTTCACATCACAAAAACCACCCAAAAACCCAGCAATGTTTCATCCAAGACAGGCTGGTCAGCTCAAAAACCAACATTGTTTTCTGTCTTAACACAAAACAGAACTTTGGTTCTCAAATCATTGACAAAAAAAGCATAAATCTTGGACCTTTACTGTTTTTTCCAAAAAGCTTAAATGTTAAAATAATTCTTACTGTTCACTGCTTGCTATCTTTCTTCTGTTTCTTGGAACCTTTTTTCTTGGAACCATCCAACATTGCAGCCTCCAAGTTTGCCATGGTCACAAACTTCTTGCCTCCAACCTTTATCACTGGAACACCAACTGATGATGGCATCACACATCCTCTCTGATGATGCTGCTCATTAGGGTGGAAAGCCACGGGAGCTGGTGCTCTTATGTTAGCCATTGGAAACTGGAAGAGAGTCCTCTGAGGTAGGCTTGATGATGATGACATCATACTTCGAGAGGGATATGGAGGATATGGGTTGGTTTCAATGAAATGAGAAGTGATTTTTTCAACTGTTCTCATTTCCACCTGTAAAAGAGAGAAAACAAAACAATAGTTAAAAAAAATAAAAAAATTAACATGCGGATATTAAATTTGCTCAACTGGAACCATAGCTCAAAATTATCAATAACATTAGCTTCTTCACCTCTGACAACCACCCTTACTTGCTCCAGATTTTCCTAATATTAAGGGAAATTTTATTAAAATTTGCTCAAGAAAATAAAATTATTGATAAAATTATCAAACTTATTACTGTATGTTGTGACTCTTTAGTTAATGGGGGAATGTCTTCAGATTGTGTCATTTCCTCCATTGGTTGATTTTCCTAAATTTGACATTTTTTCAAGTTCAAGTTAGAAACAATACATATATTGATTAAAAAAAATCAGAACTACAAAATCTAAAATACAAAATCTGATTTTCCTAAATTTGATTAAAAAAATCAAAACTACAAAATCTGAAATACTCACTGTTTCGACTTCTTGTTCAGAATTTGGTAGTTCATTAACCCCTTCCATTGGTTCATTTCCCCCAACTGCTTCAGTGTTGACCTCCTCCATTGGGTTTTCCTGTAAGATGTGTTACCAAAATGTTAAAAAAATTGTAATTTGATTAATAAATTAAAGAAATTTAACAAAAAAATTTTGTACTCACTGGTGGAAAGTCAAGGGCAAACTTCTTCCACTCACAACCCCGTTCATTATGGCTTGTCCCCTTACACCAAGAGCATTTGACGGTGTACTTTTGTTTAGGCAAGATCATCTTTTTGTTCTTTCTCTTCTTGCTTCCGCCCGAAGGTTCTTCATCTGCCCCCCCTTCTTCTTGCTCTTGTTGGTCTTTCTCTTTTTCTGCCAAATTTAGGAGGAAGTGGAGGTATGTATCCAGTCTTCTCCCACCATTGGTTGTATTGCAGATGTATAAATCCTTTTGTATGTCTCAATGGTGTAGCAATTTCTCACAAACTCCTCTGGGTTCAATTTCTCAGCCCTTATTGCTCTGATTGCATGTCTACATGGAACTCCAGTCAAATCCCAAACTTTACAAAAGCAAGACTTGCACGCTAGATTCACAGCAAACTTCCCTCCACCATCAAAACAATCTATTTCATACAAGTTAGAGCTGGATTTCAATACAAGGGAATTAGCACCCTTAGCTTGTCTCCTATCCAATTTTTTCCTAATTGATGGACAAATCAACTTGCCTTCCCACAACTTCTCACATCTATCCCTATTTTGTTGCAGTCTCTTCATAAGGCTCAGTCTAATCCATTCCAACATTGTGATTATTGGTTTCTCCCTTGCTTCTCTAAGAACCCCATTCCATGACTCACAAATGTTGTTCAACACTAAGTCGCACCTGGGATAGTCTGAGAAGTGTGACTTGGACCACTGTGATGGATGTTTTTGTTGCAACCAAGTTAAACACTTATCATCTTTCTCACCTATTTCCCTCATGTATTGTTAAAATTGAGGTACTGTGGTAGCTTTTGCAGCTTTCCACAACCAATCTCTAAATGCAGTCCCCCTGAACCCAGCTCTTTTCATGTTAGCATGTAAGTGCTTTACACAGAATCTGTTCTCACAACCTGGTAACACAGCCTCAAAAGCAGCTAACAACCCTTTTTGTTTATCAGACATAAAGGTATAATGATCATTTGTAATAATATTCAAGTCTTCTTTCAAAAGCCCTAGAAACCATATACATGTCTCTGTGTTTTCAGTGCTAACTACTGCATAGGCTATGAGAAAAATCTGGTCATTAGGATCAACTCCTACAGCAGTTACTAACACCCCACCATGAGCACCCTTAAGAAAAGTCCCATCAACACCTATGAATGGTCTACACCCAGACAAAAACCCAACCTTAAGTGCTTGGAAGCACATATACAATTTACTACATTTTTTTGACCCATCAGGCCCATCATCTACTGCAATCTTGATTGTGGAGCCTGGATTCCTCATCTTAAGAGCATTTGCATAGTCCCAAATCAATGAAAATTGTTTCTCTACACTACCCTCAACGATCATTTCAGCCTTTTTCTTAGCTCTATATGCTTGGAATCTGGATACATGACACTGAGTTTCTTTTACCACAGTGTTCCTAAACCCATCAACATCTTTTTTAGGATCTGCCCTAATATCTTCCACATATTTTTTAGAAATCCAAGTTGAGTTCAATGATCTTACATGGAAGCTAATGTCACATGTATGTTCATTGTTCAACTTCCTAATTTCGAAAGACTCCTCATCTGGCACCTTCAAACAATTTATAAACCAATCACAATCATCACACCTAGCATAAATCCTTCTCTTATCATTCTTTACAATTTTCACATTCCTTTTTTGATCTACCCCATGAGAATTTAACAACATCTTTAAACAATTTTTTACATGCAAAACTCTGCCCTAATGTGAATTCAGGATTAAACACATTTGAGCTATTAAATGCATTTGTGCTCACCCCATCAACAATTTCATCATCTGAACCCATATCACTATCAAATTCTTGATCTTCACTACCCACCACATCAGAAGAATCATTATTGTCTTCTTCACTACCCTCCACCGCAGCTTTCTCAAAACCAGCCCACTCAACCTCCTTATCTATTGTTTCCTCAAAAAAAACATCATCCATTTCACTATTTCCACTATCACTACCCATCTTATAATCAGAATCCTCTTCACTACCCCCCCCTCACTTGATCTCTCCCTCACGAGCCTCCTCAAAATCAGAATCCCACTGATAATTATGATAATCATCAATAAGATTTCCAGTTTCATCTTCTAGTATTTGTTTTCCCTTCCCCTTACCACTAACCTCTTTCCCCTTGTCACTAACATCTTTCCCCTTCCCTAAGTCATTGGTCTTCTCCCCTTCAACATAAACATGAACTTCAAAAAGTTTGAAGTCCAAACTTAAGTACAATTCTTTGGCATTAAGAAGTTGGACCATTTCATTTAATCTGTTTATCCTATAATACTTCTTAGGTCCCACATACCCTAATTGTGCAGCTAAACTGCCAATTAACTCAAGTGACATCCCATTAAGATCAACATAATCAAATATACTTACTTCCCCACCTACATATTTAATGTTGTCACCCACCTTTTCCAATGTACCCCCATGATGCATATGAAAGGTGTACCACAACTCATGTCCACCTGTAAAAGAGAGAAAATATTTATTAAGAATAGGGGACCACCTCAATTAAAAACAAAGTATTTCAATAAAGACACATATGGTATATCATAAATGAACAAATGGATTGCCCTTGTATTTTCCCCCCAAAAACAGTCCCACATGTTCCCCATTACAATCTTAATTTTAAAATGCATCTTCTAGATACCAACATTAAAATAGAAAAAGGTGTAACATGTTTGGTTTATATAATATCTCTTTCTACGAAGGTCTTCTCCCATTTCTATTATATATATATATATATATATATATATATATGCATTCCATGTTTATTTAATCCTTTTGTTTGAGCTATTTGTTTCAATAATTTCTCCAAGCTTTATATATCTTTTTGTTTCAATAATTTATCCAAACTACATATATCTTTTGTTTGAGTGAACAACATCATTGTGCCTTTTCATGCCAGGATATTCAATAGGGAACTAAAAATACACTCTTGCCAGGGAGTCACAAAGATGAAGCAAATAAGATTCACAATAACTGAGAAAAAAAATTACTTAATCCAATTCGTAATTTTTTGTATATCCAATCATTAAAAAACTTACTTAATCGGAAGGAGGTGCAGTAGATTTGGTACTCCCTATTCGCAACATAGGGCGATTTCAGGTGCGCAATTTCTTCAAGGGAGCGCAATTTTTGGGCGCGATTTCGTTCGATTTCTTCAAGGGTGTAATTTCTGGCTCGCGATTGGGCAATTTCTGGGCTCGATTTCGTTCGCGTTTCGTTCGATTTCATTCGCGTTCGATTTCGTTCGCGTTTCGCATTTCGTTCGATTTCGTTGGGCGCGATTCTGGCTGGGCGATTCAAGGTCTGTGATTCTACTGTGATTCTGGGTTTTTCGCATTGAAGTGTGCGATTTTCTGGAAAATAGAAGGCGAATTTTTAGGGCATTTTGAGATTTCTGGGGAGTTTTGATATTTTAGATCTGAATAGGTTGATTTTATGTGTTTTTTGAGAACATAACAGCGCGTGTGTTACACGGGCTTTCTACCGTTAAATTTGGACGGAAATAAGTAATGGGACCAAAATTGTCAAGAAAATGTTTTTATGGGACCAAAACTGCAATTTACCCTCAGAAGATATTTACGTGAACAGTAACAGTCAGGACTCAGGGCCCTCTATCTTCCCAGCGGTTAAAAAAGTAGTAATAAATAAGAAAGTAATAAAAATGTAAAAATGTAATTTTCTAAAAATACCAACGATTGAAATTATGCAAATGTGGAAGGCAAAAGTGAAAAACCGCCGAGTGAGATGAGGCACTTCAATAGCCGTCGTACTGCATAATCCACAATCAGTTCAACAGCCGCCAAGAAATTTGATCCACAAACAATTCAACAACCGCCAAGAATTTTGAAGAGCCATTAGGTATCAAAATTTATTAATAAAGACCAAAAGATCGAAAAGGAACCGAATTGAGTATGAATATGACATAATCCAATTTTAGCTGACACTGGTGTGGCAAAAGAGTGTGTTTTGTGGAGGCCGGAGGAGATGTTGGCCGAATTGAGTATGAATATGACATAATCCAAAGGTTTGTTGCGTTTTAGGGTTTGTTTAAATGTGATGGGTTGTATTGTATTTTACGATCTATTGCTTAAAATATTTTTGGGCTTATTGTGTTATTTATTGAAATGTATTAGGAGTTGTATTCAATTACAATGATTATCCAACATTTTAGTTTCTGTAGTTTTTAACATAATTTGTGATCTATTGGAATTATTAATTTTAAAATTTTAAACTATTTTGTGCTAAAAAAATAGTATGATTTATTCATGTGATACATGCGATAATTTTATTTAAATCATTCTGTAGGTATGTTATTCCATCTTCTACCCCACGCCTAATTGAGCACTATTTTGGTGCAATCAAAGGCAGCACTGTCGTTCAATGTCATCACAGATGGATGTCATGGTTTAATGTCGACGAGGAAGGGATGAACAATTGCGAATACAAAGGAAATTTTACGCGCTTCAAACACAAATCGAAATTTTTGTACAAGGTGTTGGGGTTGTTGATATTATCGGGTAAGTAATGAAAATTGTAGTTAATATTTAGATCTTGCAAAGTTATTATCAGATTGAATTATCTGTTCATAATTTTTTGCATTCACTGGATATTTCACATTTACAATTAAAATCTAGTGTCACATTTCAGTTATGTTAGCCTAAAATTAATGTCACGATTCAATTAAAGTTGGTGCCACATTTCACCTCTACCCCTAATTAGTCAGTTATACGGTGTATTTGGTGCATAGAAAACAACTGAATGTGGAATAATAAAATGAAACATAAAAATTTCAACAATTGCATTAATATGTTGAATACACATGTCAATCTTTAGCTTTGTAAAATATATAATTTCCAACAAAAGAATTTAATTTTCTATCAATCATCACTTGTGTTGGTGGAGACCGATGCAAAAAAAGTGACTGGTGTTTTTGAACTCGGCAAACTTTAAGATGAACAAGTTTTATAGCATAAAATTTGTTTTTAATTTATGGGCATATGAATAAGAGAATTTCGTCTCACTTAAAAGCTCGAACTTGTAGAGAGGTGGAGAATTAAATATTTTATATATAATTCTCTACTACTCTTCCTTACTTGTGGGTTGGGTTGTTCTCTGAGCTGTCAACTCCATCATTGGGAGGAAGAGGAGACCTAACAAGTGTATAATTTAATATGGGAGAGTTTAATTTGCTATCAGCGGGGTTTGAACCCAGGACGAGGGCTTGAGCCTGGAGGCTCTGATACCATGAAAGAAATTTGTCTCATCTAAAAGCTCGAACTTGTAGAGAGGTGGAGAATTAATTCTAATTTTGTATATAGTTCCCCAATAGTGAACCTATTCAGGATATAATACGGATCTAGTTAATTCAAATTTATAGTATGAAACTTGTTCATGTGAGACTAACTCCTTGAACTCGGCTGAAGATGATGACTCCTCCTTTGGTAATTTTAATTATTAGAGTGGGTAAACAATTGTTAAAGACAAAAAATCATATGAGACAGTCTCATGCATGAGGCAGGATACAACTTAACACAAATTACATCTACCCCTCTCAAAGTGTTAAAACAACAATGTCCAACTTATACTCCGTCTCATGATACCGAAAGAGTTTTTACTGTTTGAGGTTTTCTTATTAGTCGTAAATATTAATATTGTAGCATATCCTCATGCTGGGGCTCTCGCTTTTATGAGAGCTCTCATTATTCTGTCGAGCCTCCACTTTGTTTGGAGGTTCTTTACTTTTTGAGGTTTTCTTATTAGTCATTTTGGCGGGAAAATGTCGAGTTTCTTTTTTTCTTTTTTTTTTATCAGCAGGAAAATGACGAGTTTCTATTATTGGCAGAATATTATGTTTATATATAAACTAGTTCTTAAACTTGGCGTATCATGTGGATTAAAAAAAATGGTATATTAATTTTACATTTAGTGCTTCAAATATATGTTTATATATATATGACGAGTTTCTATTATTGGCAGAATATTATGTTTATATATAAACTAGTTCTTGAACTTCACGTATCATGTGGATTAAAAAAAAATGGTATATTAATTTTACATTTAGTTCTTCAAATATATGTTTAGATAGATTAATTCAAATTCAATTATAGTCGTGTCTTTTTTTAATTATATATGTGCAATATATAGATTAAGGGATTAAACTTTTTGTAGTCCCATAACTTGACATTATTTTGAAATCGGTCTTGATTGTTTTGATTTTTTTATTTTGATCCTATAAATTTGTGAAAATTTTGAAATTGAATAAGGGTGATCTACTATGTAGGTCACCTATTTAGTCAATGCACATGTGGGGTTTTATTTGACTTTTTCTTTTATATGTGCCAACATTATTAGATGTTTATGTTTATGTAATATTATTTGTTTTAATAATTCATTAAATTAGTATTAAAATAATAAAAATTTGAATTTTTAAATTTTGTTTAATATATTATCAAATCATGTTACCGGATACTTTTATAAAAATTATATTATTTTAAAAAGAATTAAATTTTATAATTCTATTAATTAAAATTTTTAACTACCCCAAGATAAATTAGATTTTGCTAAATTAATTTAAATATTAAACAAAAATATTTGAAAAAATAATATAAAGTAATGGTGGTCCACTTTATGTTTCATAATGTGGATGATTGAAAAAATAATCAATATATAATATACACCACATCGACATGTGTTAATAATCTAGGCAACGTGTGCTCAAAAAAAAATCTAGGCAAGATTAATTTAAAAACAATAAAATACAAAAAGTAGAACAAAAAAATTGAACTGCAAGAACAAAATGACATTGCAAGGTGGTCCTTTTTTGACCAATAATAGTCAAAATAGTGAAATAATATTCTTGTGAGAATTATTTTGCAATTAGAATCACAAAAAAATACCATTTTTTCAAGCATATAGGTATCGAAAGTGCAACGAAAAGTTCTTTTTGTGAGAGTTTTGCAATAAACCCCGTATTATTTATAATTTATACACAAGTTTGAATGGAAATATATTCCACCGGTGAAATGAAAAAGTGGTCCTTTTATTAACAATAATAGTTATTTTTACATATAAAAAAAGTGTAAAAAGTGATTCCTTACCCACAAAAGGCCCATTTTCGAATGGGAGGGGATTTTGTGTTGCACAGGAGGGTGTTGTGCACCCTCCCCACCTTTGGATCACACACACCGCACGGATGTGTGTGTGTGCGTGTGTGATCTAATGGTATGTGTGTGTACAGGAGAGTGTTGTACAACACCAAATCTGAATCCATTTTCGAATATGATACAAAAGAAGTGCACTAATAAATTTCTCTTCAAACCGCTTTTGCATTTAACCCTATTAGTACCCAATATGTGCTGGTACTCACACGTTATATAAATCCACATTAACATTAATTACCATGCAAAGTAAGTATCGGTTCGATTCTCTTGTTTCATTTTTAGTATTTTATTGGTGTTTCATTATATTGGATTTTTAACACATGGACCCAGAATATGGTGGTGCGTTGGATATTTTTTTATTATTCTACGTGTAATCCATCTATATTATGAAATACAAAATGGAACACCAATTATAAAACAAGTGATCTCATTCCAATAAGTATTGCTTCGAATTTGTGTGCTACCGAAGTCCGAAACATTAAATTAAATTATATGATGACAAGAATCACTACTACACATTTGAGCTTGCACAACCGCACTTTGAAAGTTATTTTTTTCAAACAAACTCTCCAAGTTCTGACTTTTAGAGATCGATTTTTTAAAAAAAAAAAAAAAAGATAAATTTGTTTTGAAAACCATTTGTCTAAGAATAAATCTTTTGACGGTTTCAAACATTTGTCTAAGATCACTTGCACAACGGTTAGTAACCGCTGTCTAAGTAAACACTTGGACAACGGTTAATAACCGCTGTTTTTTTTTTTTATATATCAAATATATATGTCCAGAACCGAAGACCTAGCTCAGATCCCTTCATTTCTTTCTCTCCAATTATTCCTCTCCCCCAAATACATAAAAAAAAAAGAAGACCAAAGACTAATGGCCGCTTCGGTTTCTCCTCCAACCAAATCGCCACCGTCGATTGACCTAGCTAACTTTTCCTCTCCCCCAAATCGTCAAGGCTCCTCCTCCCTCCCTCTCCCTACTGGCGCTTCTCCCTACCGCCCCCACCGTCTGTTGGGGATTGAGTTTCACAGATCTATTCGGGGTGAATATTTAAATACAAATTTAATTCATTAATTATTACTAGCATGAATTAATCATATATTAATTCAAATAATAATTGCAACAACATATCATGCATATAAAAAGCCACGTAAAACCCACGACGCGAATCATCGGGTTTACGTGAACGCATTCTCTCGGGAAAGCGGTGACTTTCGCCGGACGGACTAACCAAAAGGACTTCCCAAGTATTCCCTTAGCCCTTGCTCAACTATCCGGTGGAAGGACACTCGTCGAACAATTAACAAAAGGAAAAAATAAACTTTGTTGCACCACTTTTGTGGATTTACTAATATTTACAGCACAGGGAATTGTACTTGGTAATGAACTAATCATCCCCTATTTATAGGAGAGGGAGTAGTCGAATTTTATGTAGAAAATCAATGTGGGAAAAGACTTTTCTTGGTCACCAAGAAATCTTGAATATATCTCCTATATTCTTTTTCCCATAATTAAAATATTCCACAAAAATCCCACCTCCTCAATTATGGGTAATTTTCGAAAATACTAGGCAAGATACCAAGATTTGGATCTTCTTGAATTTATGAGATATTCTTGTATTTCAAGAAATACATATCTTCCATGATATCTTTTCAAGAAAATCAAGAAAATCTTTCTTGCCCACTATATTTCCAAAAATTTCGAAATTCCTTAATGAATAACTAAGTGGGAGATTTCTTGAATTTAATGAGATAATCTTGTATTCCAAGAATACATATCTTCATTCCATAACAAAATTCAAAAAGAAAATCTTTTTCTCCTCTTTTATCCATAAATTTCAAAAATATCATAGGAAAATTAAGCAACAATATTTATTTTATTTTAATCACCTTTTTTCGGTTATTGGACTATTTGTTGGGCTACTCGGGGGCCTTTAGGAGAATTAAGATTGGACCTTCTAATGGATCTTGAATATCTAATATTGAGCCACAATATAATTCAAGCCCATAAATATTAATTAATCCCACTACATAATTAATATCAGACAATCCATCTTAACCCATATTACAATCAATATGGCTCTTGGTCATTATTTCCGTGTTTAAGATTATCTAGCCCATCAATTAATTCAAGCCATCAAATAGCTTTCCGTTAATTAATATCTTTTGTCCTTGGTCGAGGAACGGTTCAACATTATTATCCATACCTGGAAACTAATTCCACTTGCAAGATTTGGTATGATAAAACTTATGAACCTCCCAAGGGGCAAATCAAGCAAGCGTACTTGGACGCGATTCTTCAGATTAAATCTTAGCAATCACATGTGACCAATAATATTGCCCAAGATAAAAAGTATTGAATCTCTCCGATTCGCTACCCATGATAAGTCAAAGCAATAGTTACCAATCCCACGTGATCCTATTTAAGGGACGAAGGTTAAGAAACAACGAACCATCGAGGTCTAATTCTTCCTTGTTCGATTCAAGAATTTATCCTCATGTAGGTCCTATTCGCATCACCATGCACTAGTGTAATCTCTTGGTCAAGACAAACCAATCTCGAGCCTTTTACACCTCAACCTTTCGTGATGGTTGTTCATTTCCATCTAGGTCGTGAATGACGTACTTTTTAGTTACAAGGACCTGTTAATTTAATCTTTTCGTGATCCGATATCACTAAATTAACTACTGATGTAACACGCACGTTAATTATTGAACAGTTATGCAAATAAATATATGTAACATTCAATCATATTTAAAGCATCAATGATAAACAATTTATTTTCATAAATAAGTCCGAAAATTAGGTTTTCGATTATACAAAGTAAAAACATACTTTTCAGTATAATCCCAACAATCTCCCACTTATACTAAAAGTCTGCTTTTAAGTATACTACAACATGTCTCGAGTAGTCCGTGACATCTAATGTCACCTACACGAACATAATAATTTCTCCCACTTATACTCAAAGCAGATTGGCAACGGTCTTGACACCCATTCCACTCACATGTCTCTCGAATGTATTAAGAGGCAGACTCTTTGTGAATGGATCTGCTAGGTTGTCCTCAGACGCTATATTTTCCACATCTATATCTCTTCTCTTAACGATGACTCGTATAAGATGGTATTTCCTTTCAATGTGTTTGCTGGCTTTGTGGGCTCTTGGTTCCCTTGAATTTGCAACTGCTCCGACATTGTCACAATAAACAGTGATTCTGCTGGGCAAATTCGGAACCACATCCAAGTCCACAAGGAAGTGCTTGAGCCAAACCGCTTCTTTCGCTGCCTCGCTAGCAGCTACATATTCGGCTTCCATGGTAGAATCTGCGACGCATTTCTGCTTAACGCTTCTCCATGTCACGGCTCCTCCCCCCATGCAAAACACACTACCAGAGGTAGATTTTCTGGAGTCTATGTCTGATTGGAAATCCGAGTCCGTGTAACCGATGGGGATTGGACTTCCTGACTGATAAACCAACATTCTATCCCGAGTTCTTTTCAGATACTTCAGAATGTTTTTAACTGTCGTCCAATGCTCTTTCCCGGGGTTACTTTGATATCTTGCCACCATGCCAACGGCAAAGCAGATATCCGGTCTCATACACAGCATTGCTTACATAAGACTTCCGACAGCCGAAGCATAAGGAATGCCTTTCATGTCATCTATCTCTTGTTTCGTCTTAGGGGACATTTTCTTGGATAGATGGATTCCATGCCTGAAAGGTACGAATCCTTTCTTGGAATCTTGCATACTGAAACGTTTCAAGACAGTGTCTATGTATGAAGCTTGCGATAAGCCTAACATCCTTTTCTTGCGATCTCGAGTGATCTTGATCCTAAGGACGTGTCCGGCTTCCCCTAAGTCCTTCATATCAAACTGTTTTGAAAGCCATGCCCTTACGTCTGATAACACCTTCACATCGTTCCCGATGATTAGAATGTCGTCTACGTATAGTACTAAGAATACCAATGCAGTTTTGACACGCTTTTTATACACACAACTTTCAAACTCATTTTGATCAAACCCATAAGACTTTATAACATGATCAAAACATTGGTTCCAAGCTTTGAATGCCTGTTTGAGTCCGTAAATGGACTTCTTGAGCTTACAAACAAGATGTTCTTGGCCTGTTTCAATGAAACCTTGGGGTTGTTGCATATAGATCTCTTCATCAAGACTTTCGTTAAGGAAAGCTGTCTTGACATCCATTTGCCAGATTTTAAAGTCGAAATGCGTGGCAATCGATAAGAGAATACGGATGGACTTAAGCATGGCTACTGGCGAAAAAGTTTCCTCATAATCGATCCCTTCTTTCTGAGTATAACCTTTCGCCACTAGTCTTGCTTTGAAGGTTTCAACCTTCCCGTCCGGTCCTCTTTTCCTCTTATATACCCACTTGCATCCAATGGGTTTGACCCCATTAAGTGGTTCGACTAGCTCCCACACTCTATTATGAAACATAGAACCCATTTAAACTTTCATTCTTTTGTTTGCCAAGAATCGCATCCTTATCTTGGAGTGCCTCGTCATATGTCCATGGGGTCCGATTCGTCTTTGTCAGGGAATCAAGTCCGAGGACTCTCCTATTCCCATGAATCTCTTTGGGGCTGTCTAACAACCCTCCCACTACGAGGCGAGGTTGTGCCAGAAAGCGATCGTTTGGTATATCATCTAGTACAATTGGCATTGAGGTTTGCCCTCTAAGCTCATTTAAGGTAATCTCACTTCTGGGTTTTCTTTGGTTCATATAGTCTTCTTCCAAAAATCTAAAGTGGGTGCTTATGACCACCTTTTGATCTTCAGGACCATATAACATACACCCTTTTTGTTCCTCGGGGTATCCTACAAAAAATTTTAATTCTGATCGAGGATCCAATTTACCGGCTTCCTTATCCAACACGTAGGCCGGACACCCCCAAATTTTCATGTGTCTCATACTAGGCTTGCGCCCGATCCACTATTCTTTGGGAGTTTTGGGAACCGACTTGGATGGCACCAAGTTCAGAATGTAAGCCGCTGTTTCCAAGGCATGACCCCAGAACGACTTGGGAAGATCCGCATAACTCATCATTGATCTAATCATTTCCAAAAGAGTTATGTTTTTTTCGCTTCTACAACCCCGCTTTTGTTGAGGGGTTCCGGGTCTTGATGGTGGGATACAATCCCTTCATCAGATAAGTAGTTCAAAAAGTCATCGCTGAGGTATTCGCCTCCACGATCAGATCGTAGAGACTTGATACGTTTTTCCCTATGATTCTCTGCTTGAGCCTTAAATTCTTTGAATTTCTCAAAGGTCTCAGATTTATGCTTCATAAGGAAAATATAACCGTACCTTGAGTAATCATCAATGAAAGTGACGAAATACTCATAACCTCCTCTTGCTTTGGTTGACATTGGACCACATAGATCTGTGTGAACGATCTCTAACACTTCTTTGGCCCTATTCCCCTTGGCTCCAAATGCCCTCTTGGTCATCTTACCCTCCAAACATGATTCATGAGGTTGGAAACGGTTCAACTTGGAGAAGTTCTAGTGAACCGCCTTTTCACCAACCTTTGGATCCTCTTTGGATTTATATGACCCAATCTTAGATGCCAAAAGAAGTGTCTCGTTCACGCCGTCGATGAACGTTTTTTTTTCTCGAAAACAGATTAATGTGTTATAGGATGCATTTTCGTGAGTGGTGTGCACAAATTAATTGTATAGAGATTATTCGCCAACGTTCCATGACAGATAAATTTATCATAAAGAGAAATGGTAACAACTTTATTAAAAGTAACCGAATATCCATCATGAAAAAGTTTAGAAACTGAAATCAAATTCTTTCTAAAACTCGGAACGTAAAGAACATCTCTTAAAATTAAAACTCTGTCTTCAAAAGACAGTGCACTTCTCCCATCGCTTCACCGCCACTCTCGTAAGATCGCCCAAAGTGTGATGAGGATCTCACTTCCACTTAGTTGTCGGGTCCTTTTGAACCCCTGTAACGTGAAACATACATGATCAGTGGATCCCGTATCCACCACCCATAAATGGGAGGCATACACCGCTAAACAAGTTTCAACAACTAGTGAGTGATGATTACCTTTCTTTCCTTTCTTTTTGGGATTGGAACAGACTGACCTCCAATGTCCTTTCTTCCCGCAATTGAAACATATTCCTTTTGGTTCTTTCTTGACACCCAACCAGCTAACCGTCTTTCTCTCACTTTTCTTAATGATGAGCTTGCTTTGGTTCTGACCATTTTCCTTTTCTTGAGACTTGCCTTCCATTGGCCTAGATCTCGAGAAAAGACTTTTGGTCACCAATGCTTCGTCTTTCTTTCCTAAATGCTTCTCCACTTTCTCCAAGGCTTCTTGTAGATTATCCATGGTAAACATGTGATCACTCATCACAAAACCACAAAGAAAATTTATCGAAGCTCCTTGGCGAGTAAGCAAAAGAAATTCGATTTGGGCCTCATCACAATACTTAGTTCCGAGATAAGCCAGTTTCAGAAAATGGTGTTTGATTCTGAGAACATGCTCCCTTACAGGTGTTCCCTCAACCATTTTCAGCCTAGCCACGTCGTCATTTTTAAACTGATCGATCATGCGGTCTTTTGTTGAAAACATTTCTTCAAGACTTTGCATAATTCTCGCAGCGGACTCAACACCTTCATGAACGTGTTTCAAATCATCAGACAGTGAAGTCAAGATTATACGTTTCATGGGTTCATTGGCCTGCTCCCAAATATTATACTCATGTCTTGCCGCGATCGGTTGATTCATCAAGAGGTTTACGTGGCTTGGGTACATCAAGAATCCAATAATTTTTTTGTGCGCAGTAGGACATGCATCATATTTCGCTTTCAAACATTATAGTTTTCTCCGAGATAATTGGTGTTCTTTGAGTGTATATAACAGTGAATTAAAAGGTTGCGACATGATGAACTGAAATAAACAATAATATGCATAAGCACAAAATTATCACAAGGTTTGATCACATGCATCATATTAAAATCTCAAAAAAAATATGAACATGCATCAGCCAACATCTCAAAACAGTTTAAATAAGCCACGTGGGGTGGGTCATTATTTAAACACATTCAAGCAGGTTACAAACAAGAACAGTTACAAACCTTTAATATCCAGATTAATAGTCGGGCTCCCCTTGACCAATATAAAATTGACGGGGACTTTGGGAAGTATATGCATATCAATTTTATACCTAAGTAATAACCATGATTAAATACAGGATTACTATTTTGCTTTGATCGAGCCTCGTGGGGAGGGTCATCGTCGCCACTAGTAATAACCCACAATCATCCGTTTGGAATTCATTCATGTGAAAGCTATCTTTTGACCCTCCCGTTGGGGGGAATTTCTCCAAAAGAATTCACAAATAAATAAATCATGGAGGTCAAAATTAATTCAATTTTATTATCCAGAATAAAATTGTCAATTAATTATTTAAACATACTTAGTAATTTTGAAGTTGAGATTTTTCCATTTGGCAACCCTCATGCAAACACATTTAAACAAATTAAATAAAGCATAAGATAGCACAAATAAATCAAGCAAAAATGTAAAAAAAATAAATATATTGGGCACAAATTATCCAATTGTCATGGTTTGATTTTTCTTGACTTGATATTGAAGAAAACACGTCTCGAATTTCTCCCACTCGTTAAATGCAGGAAAAATACTGCCGTCTCGAACCGCCACGCATAAGCTCGCGGTGGGATTTCACGATCAAGGCCCGCCGGCCACTGGGACAGCCCTCGGCAACTTTAAGACCGCGCCAAGACCACGCCCGCGCAATGCCTCGGTATGCCTCGGCGAGAGTCGGCGATTCTCGGCGGCGGCCAGTAGCGACTCTTCGCCGCCTCCGCCTCGCCCGCGTCCTCTAACGCCCGCGACATCCGCCCCATCCGTTCGACTGGGAGCGCCTGCACCGCCTTACCGCAGCCTTCTCTCTCGCGTCTTTCGGCCGCCCGGCCTGCGCCCTTACGCCCATGCGTGCCCGGTAGCGCCCGCTACCGGATTACGGATTTCGATCCTTTAATTCTTCATCTCTTCGTTCCGATCCGGTTACAATTTATTTACAAAAAATAAATAAACCTAGATCTAGACTAGTCTATTACATTGATCAAATCAAACAAATCCTAGTCTACTCATGGATTTTCTCACGAGGCAAAACAAATCCGAACGAATCGAATTAAAAAACCACAGTTTATATGCATGCAAAATAAAACATTAAAATCCATGACAATTGGATACCTGCAAAACAGATCTAACAGTTCTACTATCCAAATTCAAATTTAATGTCCACGAATTAAATTACAATTTAAAAAATTCAGAGCCCGAAACCGTGGCTCTGATACCAGTTGTTGGGGATTGAGTTTCACAGATTTATTCGGGGTGAATATTTAAATACAAATTTAATTCATTAATTATTACTAGCATGAATTTATCCTATATTAATTCAAATAATAATTGCAACAACATATCATGCATATAAAAAGCCACGTAAAACCTACGCATGCGGAATCTACGGGTTTACGTGAACGTACCTCTCGGGATAGCAGTGACTTCGGTCGGACGGACTAACCAAAAGGACTTCCCAAGTATTCCCTTAGCCCTTGCTCAACTATCCGGTGGAAGGACATTCGTCGAACAATTAACAAAAGGAAAAAATAAACTTTGTTGCACCACCTTTGTGGATTTGCTAATATTTCTAGCACATGGAATTGTACTTGGGAATGAACTAATCATCCCCTATTTATAGGAGAGGGAGTGGTCGAATTTTATGTAGAAAATCAATGTGGAAAAAGACTTTTCTTGGTCACCAAGAAATCTTGAATATATCTCCTATATTCTTTTTCCCATAATTAAAATATTCCACAAAAATCCCACCTCCTCAATTATGGGTAATTTTCGAAAATACTAGGCAAGATACCAAGATTTGGATCTTCTTGAATTTATGAGATATTCTTGTATTTCAAGAAATACATATCTTCCATAATATCTTTTCAAGAAAATCAAGAAAATCTTTCTTGCCCACTATATTTCCAAAAATTTCGAAATTCCTTAATGAATAACTAAGTGGGAGATTTATTGAATTTAATGAGATAATCTTGTATTCCAAGAATACATATCTTCATTCCATAACAAAATTCAAAGAAAATCTTTCTCCCTCTTTTATCCATAAATTTCAAAAATATCATAGGAAAATTAAGCAACAATATTTATTTTATTTTAATCACTTTTTTCAGTTATTGGACTATTTGTTGGGCTACTCAGGGGGCCTTTAGGAGAATTAAGATTGGACCTTCTAATGGATCTTGAATATCTAATATTGAGCCACAATATAATTCAAGCCCATAAATATTAATTAATCCCACTACATAATTAATATTGCACCATCCATCTTAACCCATATTACAGTCAATATGGCTCCCGGTCATTATTTCCCGTGTTTAAGATTATATAGCCCATCAATTAATTCAAGCCACTGAAATAACTTTCCGTTAATTAATATCTTTTGTCCTTGGTCGAGGAACGGTTCAACATTATTATCCATACCGGAAACTAATTCCACTTGCCAAGGGGGCAAATCAAGCAAGCGTACTTGCACACGATTCTTCGTATTAAATCTTAGCAATCACATGTGACCAATAATATTGCCCAAGATAAAAAGTATTGAATCTCTCTGATTCGCTACCCAAGATAAGTCAAAGCAATAGTTACCAATCCCACGTGATCCTATTTAATGGACGAAGGTTAAGAAACAACGAACCACTGAGGTCTAATTCTTCCTTGTTAAGTTCTGAAGAATTTATCCTCCTATAGGTCCTATTCAGTGCATCAGTCATGCACTAGTGTAATCTCTTGGTCAAGACAAACCAATCTGAGCCTTACACCTCAACCTTTCGCGATGGTTGTTCATTTCCATCTAGGTCGTGAATGGCGTACTTTTTTAGTTACAAGGATTTTGTTAATTTAATCTTACGTGATCCGGTATCACTAAATTAACTCTGATGTAACACGCATTTAATTATTGAACAGTTATGCAGTAAATATATGTAACATTCAATCATATTTAAAGCATCAGTGATAAACAATTTATTTCAGTAAATAAGTCTGAAAATTTAGTTTCGATTATACAAAGTAAAAAGCATACTTTTCAGTATAATCCCAACACCGTCGCCATCCTCCCCTACCGCCGCCGCCGTCGCCACCTTCCTCCTCCATATATATATAGGTATTTTTTATATCTGTGATAAGCTCTGTTAGTGAGTATAAGCTTTGCAAGTTTATTTTGATGTAATTAGCTATAGAGATGCCCTACAAGGTAGTCTTATCTTAATGTTTTTATTTATGGAGGGATTGCTCTAACATTGAATCATATTAAGATAATGTAACACTTAGGGATTGCTCTAACAGCGAATCATATTTAGGGATTGCTCTAACAGTGATAGTCTTAGGGATTGCTCTAACAGTGAATCATATTTAGCTATAGAGATACTGATTGATGGTTTTTACGGTATACTATGTTTCGTGATCCGAGTAGTAACTACTTATTATTGACCTTTTGCTGTAATTTGTGTTAGAATTTGTGCGAGAGAGGTGCTTAGATCATTAGGGAAAAATCATAAAACGTGCAAAGAGGCTTCTGCTAGAGCAGTATACAGTTCATTTGTAGTGTGGAAATTGTGGTGCCAATTATGCACCCATGACATATATACATCTCTTCTCTAATAATGGCACCAACTCATTGGAATTGAATTTTGAAAAGTGAAAACGAGGTCTAATAAGAATCAAATCAGAATTGAAATCACTATATAGTGATATTAGTCCCTGGATTTATGGGGCATATTAGGCATCGCAAAGTTACACTGTTGAGAAACTGAACCTGGAATATCACAAACAGATTAAGTAAGAAGTGAGGCCATCAAAAGAATATGTACCACATATAATTTGAAAATAGTCATATAACTTTCAATGTTTCGATATTTTGGTCCAGTAATTGGCTGTAAGAGATGAAACATCCGGTTGACCAATCTGACTATGCCACATAGAAATGTTGTTAATACATGAAACATCCGGTTGTGAATATTGTTTGTTTTTTTGTTTATTAAATGTTGTTTCTTCGCTTTTACGAGGATCATGTCTCGTTTGCCATATCCCGGAGATGATGGAGATTTCGATGGAGATCATGGGCATATGATCATGGTGCATATGATGACTTGAGAGAGTGTGACACCGATGCTCCCACCACCACTAGTAGCTCGGGAGAAGAAGACTTTCGGGTATAGTCACCATGTCATCTATTAAGAGAGCTCGTGTGGGGAAAACACTTGGTGTAATTTTATTACAATTGAACAATTTGAAATCGATAAATATATTGATTGATCGTTGAACCTAATTAAATACTATGTTATTGCGATTTATCGTTCAATGAGTTTGACAGTAACAATAGGAAAAAGAGAGTGAGTCGTTGTCCTTCTACATTGGACTCGTGAGTCGGGGCGTGATCCTATCGTCTTTTGCCGAAGGAATGGCGTAGCCCTAAACCGACTCCTTTGAAGGAAAGATTATGGGATGAGCTTACGGTATGTTAATTATATATTTATTGAAAGTTGTAGTATGACCCTTAAATTTACTAAATTGTTTATGTTATATGCGTATAGACTACATTCAGAGGTATTGACCTCACAAAGAAGAAGAAAATATTATCGCAAATTTGGAGTAATGGCCAAGATTTACGGACTTGGTTGAGAAGTAACACACGAGATCCGGAACCGGTCTTTACTCGGCTAGTCCGCCTCATTTATGTCGAATAGCCTATGGTGGCTCCATCTTTGGGAGGAGTTTGTGAAAGAAGAGGTATGGAGGATGATTTTGTAAAATTGATCAATGTCATTTCCTCAATTTCTAATGCCCTAAGTTTTTTCGGTGTTTATCATATTTCTATTATCTTTGAGAATCAAGTAATAAAAAATCGCGATCAAGCCAAGTCGATGGAGGCGCGATATCATGGATCGAACAAAGGTTATGCATTTAATAAGAGAAAATATGGTGAGATCAAAATCCTAACTTTTAATTTTTTTTTATATATTCACTTTTAATATATCTAATAAAGGGACACGTTCATCACTATCGAGAAAAAGAAGAAAGAAGAAAAAACGAGAGAGTGAGCCTATTGTTACCCATTTCGACTTATTTCGGACTACGAGAAAGGGTCGAGGCGGAAATATTCACGATCGAAAAGCACAACGCATCATCGAAGAAGTGGTAATCTATCCATTAATTTATCTTTCAATTACAAACTATTATTTATAAACAAATAATTAAATAATAATCTTTTTTTTTTTTGTGATTCAGGAGCGTCTATCTCGGACCATATGATTTGTTGGGATTATCTTGGAAAGTATGCTTTTACTTTGTATAATCTAAACCTGAATTTTCGGACTTATTTTTTCGAAATAAATTGTTTATCATCGATGCTTTAAATATGATTGAATGTTACATATATTTCTTTGCATAACTATTCAATAATTGTGACGTGTTACATCAGTAGTTAATTTAGTGATACCGGATCACGGAAGATTAAATTTAGCGAAATAGTAATCCTGTATTTAATCATGGCCCGAAGTCCCTGTCAATTTTATATTGGTCAAGTGGGAGCCAACTATTAATCTGGATATTAAAGGTTTGTAACTATTCTTGTTTGTAACCTGCTTGAATGTGTTTAAATAATGACCCACCCCACGTGGCTTATTTAAACTTTTTTTGAGATGTTGGTCGATGCATGTTCATATTTTTTTTTGAGATTTTAAATATGATGCATGTGATCGAATCTTGTGATATACTTGTCTTTATTGCATATAGTTGTTTATTCGATTCAAAGATGTCGTTACCTTTTAATCCACTGTTATTATACTTAAAGTCAATACAATATGTATGGAAACTATATTGGAAACGAAAAATTATAATTGTCCTAACTGCACAAAGCACAAGTGGATTCTTGACACACCAAAATCAGATGAGCCAACTGACGAGTCAAAACATGCGGGACTTGTCAGATCACCTTGCGAGAGATGTAAATCATTTGAAAATGGTGGAGGGCAAAACCATGGGGATTACGTCCTCAAAATAGATGACCCATCTGAACAAACTTGAGTTTCTGAGTGCAGATTATGATCTGGAGACTCAGATGAATTTGGTACTTCACTCTCTGCCCAAATTTTTTTTGAGCATTTTGGCCTCGCTAGCTAATTTGTTGCAAGCTTTTGGTCTCGGCAGAAATGATGATAAGGCACCAAACTCAAGCTTTGACGGCAAGTGGTCCGTCTTCATCTTCTAGGCCAAGGGTAGGCAAGATAAAGAAGAGGACCAAAGGCCATAAGCAATAAAACTCAATCAAGGTTGCTGGCAAGGGCAATGGTAAGATGAGGAATGCTTGTTGTGTCAAGGAAAATCCAAAGAGGAAGTGCTTAAGCTGCGGTGAGAGAGGACAATGGAGGTTTTGCCTGTTCCAACCCCAAAAAGGGACGGAAAGAAAGGTAATTCTCACGCACTAGTTGTTGAAACTTGTTTAGCAGCGTATACTTCTCATTCGTGGGTGGTTGATACGAGATCCACTAATCATGTTGGCTTCACGGGTTCTAAATGATCCCGCAACTCGATTGGGGAGTGAGATCCTCATCACACCGGGCAACGTTATTTAAAGTAGAAGACATTGCAATGCTACGTAAGTGGCAGATATTGCAATGCTACGATAGTAATGATTATTGCAATACTACGCAAGTAGCAGACATTGCAAAGCTACATGAGTAGCAGTTAAAGCAGTGGGAGAAGTGCACCTATCTTTTGAAGATAAAGTTTTTTTTGAGATTATCTTTATGTTCCCAGTTTTAGAAAGAATTCACTTTCAGTTTCTAAAATTCGATTAAAGGAGACTAAGTTTCTTCTAATAAGAATGACATCATTTTTGAAATGATGAGTGTATCTGTTACGGGACATTGATGGAAAATCTCTATACAATTAACTGTGCACACCACTCACGAAATGCATCCTATAACACATCAACTATTTCCGACAAAAGAAAGCGTGAACGAAATACTTCTTTGGCATCTAAGATTAGGTCATATAAATCCAAAGAGGATCCAAAGGTTGGTGAAAGATGGTTCACTGGAGCGTCTCCAAGTTGAACCAATTCCAACCTGCGAATCATGTTTGGAGGGTAATATGACCAAGAGGGCATTTGGAGCCAAGGGGAATAGGGCCAAAGAAGTGTTAGAGGTCGTTCACACAGATGTATGTGGTCCAATGTCAACCAAAGCAAGAGGAGGTTATGAGTAATTTTATTACTCAAGGTACATTTTCCTTATGAAGCATGAATGTGAGACCTTTGAAAAATTCTAAGAATTTAAGGCTCAAACAGAGAATCATAGGGAAAAACGTATCAAGTCTCTACGATCTGATCATGGAGGCAAATACCTCAGCGATGAGTTTTTGAACTACTTATCTGATGAAGGGATTGTATCCCAGCTCCCTGCACCCAGAACCCCTCAACAAAATGAGGTTGCAGAGCGAAGAAACATAATTCTTTTGGAAATGGTTAGATCAATGATGAGTTATGCGGATATTCCCGAGTCGTTCTGGGGTCATACCTTGGTAACAACGACTTACATTCTGAACTTGGTGCTATCCAAATCGGTTCCCAAAACTCCCAAAGAATTGTGGACCGGGCGCAAGCCTAGTATGAGACACATGAGAATTTGGGGGTGTCCGACCTACGTGTTGGACAAGGAAGCCAGTAAATTGGATCCTCGATCAGAATTAAGGTTGTTTGTAGGATACCCCAAGGGAACAAAATGGTGTATGTTCTATAGTCCCGAAGATCAAAAGGTGGTCATCAGCACCCACTTTAGATTTTTGGAAGAAGACTATATGAACCAAAGAAAACCCAGAAGTGAGATTACCTTAAATGAGCTTAGAGGGCAAACCTCAATGCCAACTGTACTAGATGATATACCAAATGATATGCTTTCACAACCGGAGCGTCGTTGTAGTGGGAGGGTTGTTAGACAGCCCGAGAGATTCATGGGAATAGGAGAGTCCTCGGACTTGATTCCCGGACAAGACGAATCAGACCCATGGACATATGACGAGGCACTCCAAGATAAGGATGCAAATTCTTGGCAAACAACAATGAAAGCCGAAATGGGTTCTATGTTTCATAATAGAGTGTGGGAGCTAGTCGAACCACTTAATGGGGTCAAACCCATTGGATGCAAGTGGGTATATAAGAGGACCGGACTGGAAGGTTGAAACCTTTAAAGCAAGACTAGTGGCGAAAGGTTATACTCAGAAAGAAGGGATCGATTATGAGGAAACTTTTTCGTCCATAGCCATGCTTAAGTCTATCTGTATTCTCTTATCGATTGCTGCGCATTTCAACTTTGAAATCTGGCAAATGGATGTCAGGACAGTTTTCCTTAACGGAAGTCTTGATGAAGAGATCTATATGCAACAAACCCAAGGTTTCATTGAAATAGGCCAAGAACACCTAGTTTGTAAGCTCAAGAGGTCCATTTACGGACTCAAACAGGCATCCAGAGCTTGGAACCAATGTTTTGATCATGTTATAAAGTCTTATGGGTTTGAACAAAACAAGTTTGAAAGTTGTGTGTATAAAAAGCGTTTCGGAACTGCATTGGTATTCTTAGTACTATACGTAGATGACATTGTGATCATCGGGAACGATGTGAAGGTGTGATCAGACGTAAGGGCTTTGTTTCAAAACAGTTTGATATGAAAGACTTAGGGAAAGCCGGACATATCCTTGGGATCAAGATAACTCGAGATCGCCAGAAAATGATGATCGGGTTATCGCAAGTTTCATACATAGACACTGGTTTTTGAAACGATTCAGCATGCAAGATTCCAAGAAAGGATTCGTACCTTTTAGACTTGGAATCCATCTATCCAAGAAAATGTTCACTAAGGCGAAAAGGAGATAGATGACATGAAAGGTATTCCTTGTGCTTCCCCTGTCGGAAACCTTATGTATGCATTGCTGTGTACGAGACCGGATATCTGCTTTGCCGTAGGCATGGTAGCAAGATATCAAAGTAACCAGGAAAGCGCGATCGACTTACGATTAAAAACATTCAAGTGTCCGAAAAAAGAACTCGGGATAGAATGTTGATTTATCGATCGATACTCCAATCCCCATCGGCCACACACGGTTCGGATTTCCAATCGATTTAGATTCGTAAATTATCCGCCTCGATTAGTGTGTTTCCATTTGGGAAGTGTAGCCATCAAATGGGACGAGTGTGAAGGTAAATGCATCACTGACTCAACCATGGAACTCGGGTAAGTAGTTGCTTGTGAAGCAGTGAAAGAACCGATTGGGCTCTAGACCTTCTTAGTGGACTTGGATGGTGTTCTGAATTTGTCTAGCAATATCTGCTAAGGGCAGTTGCAAATTCAAGAGAACCAAGAGTTCACGAGTCAAACAAACACATTAAAGGAAAGACATCTTATACGAGAAATCGTTAAGAGAGGAGATATAGATGTGGCAAAGATAGCGCCCGAGGACGACCCTAGCAGATCCATTCAAAGCGTGCGCCCTCTGAATACATTCGAGAGACATGTGAGTGGGATGGGTGTCAAGACCGTTGCCAATCTGCTTTGAGTATAAGTGGGAGAAATTATTAGGTTCGTTTAGGTGACATTAGATGTCACGGACTACGCGAGACATGTTGTAGTATACTTAAAAGCAGACTTTGAGTATAAGTGGGAGATTGTTGGGATTATTTCGAAAGTATGCTTTTACTTTGTATAATAAAACCGAATTACCGGACTTATTTATTGAAATAAATTATTTATCATCGATGCTTTAAATATGATTGAATGTTACATATATTTTCCGCATAACATTTCAATAATTAAAGACGTGTTACATCAGAGTTAATTTAGTGATACCGCATCACGAAGATTAAATTAATGGTCCCCTTGTAACTAAAAAGTACGCCATTCATTTACCTAGATGGAAATGAACAAACCATCGTGAAAGGTTGAGGTGTAAGGCTCGGGATTGGTTTGTCTTGACCAAGAGATTACACTAGTGCATGACCGATCTGTTTTGAATAGGACCTCTGAGAGGATAAATTCTTGAATCGAACAAGGAAGAATTAGACCTCGAGTTTGTTGTTTCTTAACCTTCGCCCCTTAAATAGGATCACGTGGGATTGGTAACTATTGCTTTGACTTATCATGGGTAGCTTAATCGAGAGAGATTCAATACTTTTTATCTTGGGCAATATTATTGGTCACATGTGATTGCTAAGATTTAATACGAAGAAACGTGTGCAAGTACGCTTGTTCGATTTGCCCCCTTGGGAGGTTCATAAGCTTTATCATACCAAATCTTGCAAGTGGAATTAGTTTACGGTATGGATAATAATGTTGAACCGTTCCTTGACCAAGGACAAAAGATATTAATTAACGGAAAGCTATTTCAGTGGCTTGAATTAATTAATGGGCTAGATAATCTTAAACACGGGAAATAATGACCGGGAGCCATATTGACTGTAATATGGGTTAAGATGGATAGTGCAATATTAATTATGTAGTGGGATTAATTAATATTTATGGGCTTGAATTATATTGTGGCTCAATATTAGATATTCAAGGTCCATTAGAAGGTCCAATCTTAATTCTCCTAAAGCCCCCCTGAGTAGCCCAACAAATAGTCCAATAACTGAAATAGGTGATTAAAATAAAATAAATATTGTTGCTTAATTTTTCCTCTATTTTTCGAAATTTATGGATAAAAGAGGGAAAGATTTTCTTTGAATTTTGTTATGGAATGAAGATATGTATTCTTGGAATACAAGATTATCTCATTAAATTCAAGAAATCTCCCACTTGGTTATCTATATAGAGAATTTCGAAATATTTGGAAATATAGTGGGCAAGAAAGATTTTCTTGAAAAGATATTATGGAAGATATGTATTTCTTGAAATACAAGAATATCTCCTAAATTCAAGAAGATCCAAAGCTTGGATTCTTGTAACACTAAATTTTCGAAAATATCCATAATTGAGGAGGTGGAATTTTTTGTGGAATATTTTAATTATGGGAAAAAGAATATAAGAGATATATTCAAGATTTCTTGGTGACCAAGAAAAGTCTTTTCCCACATTGATATTCTACTAAAATTTTCGACCCCTCCTCTCCTATAAATAGGGGATGATTAGTTCATTCCCAAGTACAATTCCATGTGCTGGAAAAATTAGCAAATCCACAAAGGTGGTGCAACAAAGTTTATTTTTTTTCCTTTTGTTAATTGTTCGACAAGTGTACTTCCACCGGATAGTTGAGCAAGGGCTAAGGGAATACTTGGGAAGTCCTTTTGGTTAGTCCGTCCGACCGAAGTCACTGCCATCCCGAGAGGTACGTTAATGTAAACCCGTAGATTCCGCATGCGTAGGTTTTACGTGGCTTTTTATATGCATGATATGTTGTTGCAATTATTATTTGAATTAATATAGGATTAATTCATGCTAGTAATAATTAAAAAATTAAATTTGTATTTAAATATTCACCCCGAATAGATCTGTGCACCCTATTCCCAACAGACGCCCGACGACATTCGCATGTTCGGCCCTGATGATCCATTTGGACGGGCTATGGGTCACCAGGAGCATCCCGGCCGCTTACGGAGTGTCGGATATGGCGTGACGAAGACATCTTTAGCAATGGCACCTGGTCTTCAAGCCATGAATATGGTGGGTATACTAACGGAACAGGTTTCTAAGTTGTCTAAAGATGTGGAACGTTTGAGGTCTTAGAGAAGATCGAGCCACAGAATGTCGTCGAGTGGAGCAAGCTGTGAACATAGTGTCGCTAATGCTATGTTTTCAGCTAACCCTAGGGACGACTTTATTGAGGCACTTCAAAACGTTTCCCAGGTATCAAATATGCATGTCTCACATTTGTTTTAATTAAAGACTAGTGTATTAAAATTTTCTAACTAAATATCTTATTCGAACAGCCAACGACCTTTTGCTACCTTTATTTGGAGGATCCCAATCGGTTGGTGGCCACAGGCTCGTTGCACAGCTCCCATGGAATGATTCATGGTCATCCCATCACTCCTGGTTTCGTGAGGGTCACACTCGATGTACCCGTAATCGAAGAGGAGGATTCAGCGGTGCCAAAACCAATCGATGAAGCCGTCACAGTCGGAACAGCGGTCGGGCACTTCATCGAATGGCCGAGAAACTTGGTCTCTAGCACCATGAGGGTAAATATTTGTTATTAAAGTTAATTATCTTATTTGTGGTTCTAAATAATATTGCAAATTAATTGTAGAATCTGCCGACACCACATGAGGCTAAAGAGAAATCGAGGGGGAGAACGAGGGACTCCACTGCGCTCATACTTGGTTATCCCATGACTGGAGACTTAGATCACGATGATCATTTACAGTCTAGGGTGCACCGGATGGTATCGTCTAATGCTTTCGATATCGTCACAGTTCCCATGCTTGCTCACTTTCATCAGAATACTTTCCAAGAATTCGTTAGTGAGGAACATGTGCGCGAAGTCTTGAATGACGAGTGGTTGAGTGCAACCACCATAGCCCTTTACCTCAGGTATGTGTTTATTAATTCTCAATATTCACTTTCTGTATAGTTTAATTTTCTTTTTAAATATTAATTAGCGTATATATGTTGGTTAAAGATATTTGGGTGAGGTATATCTCTCTAGAGATAACCGAGCAAGTGGAATGTACTCCTTCGTCTCCCCCCAAGTGTCTTGCATAATGGGTGATAGGGTACATACCATGGATGGGTTTGTTAATCATATGCTGAATCTAACTGGGAGCGATCATCTCATTTTTTGGCCAACAAATGTGGGGTGAGTGATAAACATTTCGTTAAAATTTGTATTCATGTTTATAATATTTGCACATATATATGCTAAATTTGCAGTTAATTTTAATATTCTCAATATAATATAGGAACCATTGGGTGCTGGTCGCCATACACATGAATACATTAAGTGTGTATTTTATGGACCCAGCTCATGATGGAGTTTATTCAAATCGCCTTGATCTCGTTTCATATATGGAAGCGTAAGTTCATTTTTAATATATTATACAATGATTTGTTTTACTTTTAAAATTATGCATATTTAATCTATTTTTATTTTTTAATTATAATAATAATAGTGTGATGACGATGTATCGAGGTCGCCTTCAGAGTCAGAGTTCAAGATCCAAGTTAAATAAAGTGAACTGGATTAACATTAAGGTAAATTTAATTTAGTAAATTATCAAACTAATTAATATAAAGAAATCATAATTGTAATACGTGATTATATTGTTAATCAACAGGTTCCGAGGCAACGAGATAATGACCATTGTGGACATTTTGTGTGTTGCTTTATAGAAGATATAATCCGCGCTTCTATAACGAACATTCCTCTCAAAATAAGTCAATTTATTGATTTATTTAAATTATTATTGATTGAATAAAAATTCATACTATATTGATTGATTCGTTGTTTGCAGTTTGTCTATGAACGTGAGCTCAAGTCTTACTCTAAGAAAAGACTGGAGAAATGGAAAAACGATTGGACGGGGTACCTTTACAATCGATTCTTATATTCATACGATCAATATTGAGTGAATGTTGCTTGAAATATTAGTAGCATGTAATTAAATTATATATTTGTGATGATATATATTTCATGTTTTTTGTGTATTGGACGTATGTTTATGATTGTATGTTTATATATTTCGACGTTTTGGTATATATATATGTGGTTTATGGTTTTATTATAGGATTTTTGGTTTATGTTATATGGTATTGGACGTATATATAAGTTTTGGTTTATAGTTTTATTATAGAATTTTTAAAATGTAAATTAATAATAAAAAAAAAAGATATTGGACAGCGGTTAATAACCGCTATCTATGTAAAATAAAAACGAAATTAAAAAAAATATATTAACTTAGACAGCGGTTATCAATCGTTGTCCAAGCTGAAACTTGCAAAGCGGTTGAAAACCGCTGTCCAAGTGCTTTTCTTGGACATCTGTTTTTTATCAGCTGTCCAAGCTTGGACAGCTGATGCTTGGAGAACGGTTATAACCGCTCTCCAAGGTCATTTTTCACAGCTGTCCAAGCCCAAATGTGTATTAGTGAATAAAAATGTTGGAAATGGAACTACAGTGAACCTGAAGTACATATATATGGGGATATATCAGAATAAGACAAAAACTCATATGAGACGGTCTCATACTTGACCCAATTCAACCTACTCGACCGATATCCAAATTTGAATTGTTGACGGTTTGACTTTACGAATGAAAATACCCAATAAGCCATCCTCCCCCCATTGGAACTCACGTTTCTGTTCCATGAAACCCTCATTCCCGTCGTTCGCCGCTCACCGCTCACGATCGCCGATCGCTGCACGTGTTTCCGTCATTCGCCGCTCACGATCGCCGATCGCTGCACGTGTTTTTACGCAACGCTGACAGTCGCCCTCGTGGCCTCCATAGAACCATCATTCTTCATTACGGGAAACCCTTTGTTTGGGTCACTGTAATCTCCTCCAAACAACGTATTTCTCGTTCAATGTCGTCTCTTTCGCCGTCGATTGACGTATTTTAGGTACTTACACTAATATATATATGTATATGTTATAGCGTGTTAGTTGTTACTCCAATTTTAAGTTATGATCCTGAAATCTTTTTTCATGGCAATATGTACTTTCTTCCTTCACAAATATTTATCGAAATCACTTTCAAGATATAATAACTTTTTAAGTTGTATATGATGTTTATTGCATTAATCTGGATTGAAATTAGGGAAAAACATTACCTGAATTGGTAGTATTTAAGGATGTTGGTGATGATCTCTATAGGCTATCAAGGAACGACACTATCCAGCATCTTGAGTATGGCTACAAATTTTGTTTACTTAAAGCATTAGTTATGGTTCTTTGTTCTAATTTGCACATAAATTCTTTGCCTATTTGATTGTCAATTTTTTTTTCTTGGTTTGTATAGTCTTGGTAAAAATTAGTAGTATATTTATATGCCGACGATGGTCAACAATCCCATTTAAAGGAGGTAATGCTTTGATTGAAATTAAAGTTTTTGTATCTAGTTGATCTTCTCTTACATTCGGAAGTCAAAAGTTTAATGGGAGTTATAGCTTAAATGCATAAGTCCTGCCTGTGTTACATTAATTGCATCAATCTTATTTGTGTTCTACATTTTCGGATGTAAAATTATTTTAGCCTGTTGTTCTTTTAATTAATGTATACATGTACTACATAAAGATGTTTAGACATTTGACTAAAATCAAGACTTGTTGTTAAGGGGACTGATTGTCCTCTAATTTTCTTATTAAGTGATGATTTTATCAAGCAGAGTGACAATTATCATACTCCTCAGTGACTCGAGGTAAAGCGTGATACTTCTAATAGTAAAAAACAACTCGATACACCTGACCAGATTTTTGAAACTCCTGAAATTTTAATAAATCATAAAGTGTTTTGCGACTTAGTATTATTTTACTAGATAATAAGATAGTAAAATGTCATTCTTGTGTTTTTATAAACTGATAACAAGATATTTTAAAAGATTGTGACAGTCCTGATTGATACTCCTGAACTAATATGTATAATTTGATACTCCTGATTGTGTAGTGGTGAAGACATCAGAGAAAAAGTTGCCAAAACACTACTACACATTTGAGCTTGGAGAGCTCCACTTGGACAGCCCTTTTTTCGAATAGCTCTCCAAGTGGTCCCTTGGAGAGCGGTTCTATTAAAAAAAAAAACAGAGGAAAAAAACCGCCCAAGATCAAAAGCTTAGACAATGGTTCATAAATCTTAGTTGTAAGGGTACTTGGAGAGCGGTTTTGAACCGTCAAAAAAGCTTTGGAGAGCGGTTCATAAACGCTCTCCAAGTGTGAATTATTTTTTTTTTTGTAAAGCTTTGTATTTTTGTTTTATTTTTTTGTTTTTGTAAATTCTTTTTATGTACAATTCAAATATTTTATTCTTTAAATTCTCGTGTTATTTATTTTTAATATTCGTCTTATATAATGAGATTAACACAAACCCTTATGTAAAACTTGTTCATAATATTAAATTCATAATATTACACTTACGAACTTGTATCACTATTAATTCTTATAAATTAATACCTATAATATTTAATATTCTTATAAATTAATTCAATTTTGTCTAAGTATTACTTATTTAGATAGAAAAGTACTATTACTTGTTTAAATAGAAAAGTATTACTTGTTTAAATAGAAAAGTATTACTTGTTTAGATAGAAAGGTAACTTGTTTAAAGAAAAGTATTACTTGTTTAGATGAAAAAGTATTACTTGTTTAAAGAAAAATATTACTTATTTAGATAGAAAAATATTGCTTGTTTAAATAGAAAAGTATAATTTGTTTAGATAGAAAAGTATTACTTGTTTAAATAGAAAAGTATTACTTGTTTAGATAGAAAGGTATAACTTGTTTAAAGAAAAGTATTACTTTGTTTAGATGAAAACGTATTACTTGTTTAAAGAAAAATATTATTTATTTTGATAGAAAAGTATTAATTGTTTAGAAGAAAAAATATTACAAGTTTAAAAGAAAGGTAGTTAAAAAAAAGTACAAGTAAAAAATATAATTTTAATTTAATTTAATTTAATTAAAATTTAAATTTATATATAAAAATTATTATATAAAAATGTGATTGAATTAATAAATAAGATAATTGAAATAAAGAATTTTAAAAAAAATTGTAAGAAAAAATTATTTTTAGAACATATAGAATTAATTTCATTAAGTAAATCAAGAAAGCAAGTGCCCGAAAGCAGGTGATTGATCTCTCAGGCCCCCAAGTCCCGTGGTTCGGGTCCCCGTGGGAGGCGAATAATTGCCTCAATTAATTGGGAGACTTGGTGGCTTATATATGAGATCTTGGTGGGTCCCGGTGCCTAAAAATTATTTTTTTAAAAAAAATATATTAGACAATGGTTGAAAAAAACCGTCCAAGGGAGAATTTTTTTGGCGGTTGAAAACCCGTTTGTTAAGCCGCACTAATCTTGCACCGGTTCAAAACCGCTATCCAAGTGCGATTTCTTGGACATCGGTTTTTTATCAGCTGTCCAAGCTTGGACAGTTGTTACTTGGAGAGCGGTTATAACAGCTCTCCAAGATCATTTTTCACAGCTGTCCAAGCCCAAATTTGTATTAGTGAAAGAAGGAAGAAAGCTTCTTCTAAAGCTTACTGATGTTAACAACAAGAAAAATGATGTGCAGACAAAGGTAATTGATTTTTGTAAAAAGAAACATGATTTAATGGAGATGCAAGCAGATAAAAAGAGAGTTGAAACAGAGTTCAAGAGGAGGAGGAAGAAGAAGAAGAAGAAGAAGAAGAAGAAGAAGAAGAAGAAGAAGAAGAAGAAGAAGAAGAAGAAGAAGAAGAAGAAAAAATGAAGAACTATGTAAAATGTTAAAGCTTGTTATGAACCTTATCTTCATTATGGTTGTCTACTTATTACTAGATTTGATAGTATTGACTTATGAAGTACTTTAGAGTACTCTGCAATATTATTAGTTGAGTTTCATATTTCAAATTGTAGTCTCAAAATTCAATGATAAAATAGTTAAGTCAAATTAGTATTATGTCTTTTGTTTTCTGATGATCGTATTGTGCTTGTTGATTAATAGTATATAGTTCACTAATACACATTTGGACTTGGACTACAGCTGTTAAAAAAGCCCTTAGAGAGCGGTTATAACAATTTGTCAAATAATGATTGTCCAAGCTTGGACAACTATTAAAAAACAGATTGTCAAAAGTTGGGCTTGGGCCGTTTTTCAACCGCGATTTAAGAGGGGGCTTGGACAAATGATCAATAACATTGTCTAACTTTTTTTTTATATAATTTTGTTTATTATGTTAGATAGACAAAATTTATTATTATTTTGTCCAATATCTTTTTTTTTAATTATTAATTTATATTTTAAAAATCCTATAATAAAACTATAAACCAAAACTTATATATACGTCCAATACCATAAACCATAAACCAAAAATCATATAATAAAACCATAAATCAAAACTTATACCACATATATATATATACCAAAACATCAAATAAATAAACATACACATCATGAAATAAATAAACATACAATCATAAACATACGTCTAAATACACCAAAAACATGAAATATATATCATCACAAATATATAATTTAATTACATGCTACCAAAATTTCAAACAACGATCACTTTCAATATCGTATGAATATAAGAATCGATTGTAAAAGGTACCCCCGAATCAATCGTTTTTTCCATTTCTCGATCTTTTCTTAGAGTAAGACTTGAGCTCACGTTCATAGACAAACCGCAAAACAAATCTAATCAATCAATATAGTATGATTTTTTATTCAATCAATAATAATTTAAATAAATCGATAAATTGACTTACATTGAGAGGAATGTTCGTTAGAGAAGCGTGGATTATATCTTCAATAAAGCAACACACAAAATGTCCACAATGTTCATTATCTCGTTGCCTCGGAACCTGTTGATTAACAATTATAATCACGTATTACAATTATGATTTCTTTCTATTAATTTGATAATTTACTAAATTAAATTTACCTTAATGTTAATCCAGTTCACTTTATTTAACTTAGATCTTGAACCTTGACTCTGAAGGCGACTCCGATACATCGTCATCACACTATTATTATTATAATTAAAAAATAAAAATAGATTAAATATGCATAATTTTAAAAGTAAAACAAATCATTGTATAGAATATTAAAAATGAACTTACGCTTCCATATATGAAACGAGATCAGGGCGATTTGAATAAACTCCATCCTGAGCTGGGTCCATAAAATACACACTTAATGTATTCATGTGTATGACGACCAACACCCAATGGTTCCTATATTATATTGAGAATATTAAAATTAACTGCAAATTTAGCATATATATGTGCAAATATTATAAACATGAATACAAATTTTAACTAAATGTTTATCACTCACCCCCACATTTGTTGGCCAAAAAATGAGATGATCGCTCCCAGTTTGATTCAAAGATATGATTAACTAACCCATCCATGGTGCATGCCCTATCACCCAATATGCAAGACACCTGGGGGGAGACGAAGGAATACATTCCACTTGCTCGGACATCTCTGGAGAGATATACCTCACCCAAATATCTTTAACCAACATATAAACGTTAATTAATATTTAAAAAGAAAATTAAACTATACAGAAAGTGAATATTGAGAATTAGTAAACACATACCTGAGGTAAAGGGCTATGGTGGTTGCACTCAACCACTCGTCATTCAAGACTTTACAAGACATGTTCCTCACCGACGAATTCTTGGAAAGTATTCTCGATGAAAGTGAGCAAGCATGGGAACTGTGACGATCTCGAAAAGCATTAGACGATACCATCCATTGTGCCCCTAGATGTACATAATCATCGTGATCTAAGTCTCGGTCATGGGATAACCAAGTCCGAGCACACGTGGAGTCCTCGTTCTCCCCCCGATCGCTCTACGACACCCCTCGATTTCTCTTTAGCCTTTTGTGGTGATTTCTTCCGAGGCATTTGTGGTGTCGGCATATTCTACAATTAATTTGCAATATTATTTAGAACCACAAATAAGATAATGAACTTTAATAACATATATTTTACCCTCATGATGCTAGAGACCAAGTTGCTCGGTCATTCGATGAAGTGCCCGACCGTTGTTCCGACTGTGACGACTTCATCGATTGGTTTTGGCACCGCTGAATCCTCTTGTCCGATTATGGGTACATCGAGTGTGACCCTCACGAAACCGGGGAGTGATGGGATGACCATGAATCATTCCATGGGAGCTGTAACGCGTTCGCGGGCCACCAACCGTCGGGATCCTCCAAATAAAGGTAGCAAAAGGTCGTTGGTTGTTCGAATAAGATATTTAGTTAGAAAATTTTAATACACCAGTCTTTAATTAAAACAAATGTGAGACATGCATATTTGATACCTGAGAGACGTTTTGAAGTGCCTCAATAAAGTCGTCCCTAAGGTTAGGTGAAAACATATCATTAGCGACACTATGTTCACAGCTTGCTCCACTCGACGATATTCCGTGGCTCGTTCTTCTCTCGGACCTCAAACGTTCCACATCTTTAGACAACTTGGCAACCTGTTCCGTTAGTATACCCACCATATTCATGGCTTGAAGACCAGGTGCCATCGCTAACGATGTCTTTGTCACGCCATATCCGACACTCAGAAGCGGCGGGATGCTCCCTGACGACCTATAGCCCAAATCCAAACAGAGATCATCAGGCCGATAATGCGGATAATAAATTAAGGCGTCATGGTGCGAGATAGACGCTCCTGAATCACAAAAACAAAAGATTATTATTTAATTATTTGTTTATAAATAATAGTTTGTAATTGAAAGATAAATTAATGGATAGATTACCACTTCTTCGATGATGCGTTGTGCACTGGGATCGTGATTATTCCCATCTCGACCCTTTCTGGTAGTCTGAAATAAGTCGAAACGGGTAACAATATGCTCACTCTCTCCAGTTTTTCTTCTTTCTTCTTTCTACGATAGTGATGAACGTGTCCTTTTATTAGATATATTAAAAGTGAATATATAAAAAAAATTAAAAGTTAGGATTTTGATCTCACCATATTTTCTCTTATTCGTGCATAACCTTTGTTCGAGCCACGATATCGCGCCTCCATCGACTTGGCTTGATCGCGATTTTTATTACTTCGATTCTACAGTATAATAGAAATACGATAAACACTGAAAAATTATATGCATTAGAAATTGAGGAAATGACATTGATCTCTGACCATTACTCCAGCTTGCGACAATATTTGCTTCTTCTTTGTGTGGTCAAGACCTCTGGATATAGTCTATACGCATATAACATAACAATTTAGTAAATTTAAGGGTCATACTACAACTTTCAATAAATATATAATTAACATACCGTAAGTTGGTCCCATATTCTTTCCTTCAAAGGAGTTAATTTGAAATTACGCCGATCCTCGATTGGCAAAGACGATAGGATCACACGCCTCGATTGCAGCTCAATGTAGAAGGACAACGACTCACTCTCTTTTCCTATTGCTGTCAAAAACTCATTGAGCGATAAGCGCAATAACATAGTATTTAATTATGTTCAACGATCAATCAATATATTTATCGATTTCAAACTATTCAATTGTAATAAAATTACTCAAGTGTTTTTCCCCACTACTGAGCTCTCTTAATAGATGACATGTTGACTATACCCCGAAAAGCGCTTCTCCCTGAGTCGCTTAGTGGTGGTGGGGAGCATCGGTGTCACACTCTCTCAAGTCATCGATGATCTTTGTCGATCATATGCACCATGATCATATCGCTTATGATCTCCATCAGAATATCCATCATCATCTCCATCATCTCCGGGATATGGCAAACGAGACATGATCCTATAAAGCAGAAGAAACAACATTTAATAAACAAAAAAACAAACAATATTCAAAACTATGCTTAAATCCTCACACAAGCATATTATCAAACACCTTGAGTGCATCAATTGTTCATATCTAAATTAACATAAAAAATCAAGCCAAGCCACACAATATATATTCATCTCTAACAAGTTGTTTATCTCTAACACTAACACCATTAATCCTAATAAATTAACACTAATTTATGTTTAAATCCTCACACAAGCATATTATCAAACACCTTGAGTGCATCAAACACCAATATATATACAACAATATACATACGCCAATACATACAACATGATATATATACACCAATATACATATATACACCAATATACATGATATACATATATACACCAATATACATACACCATACATACAATTAAACAAAGCCACTAACAACAATTAAACAAAGCCACACAACATATATATATAAACAATTAACAATATATAAACCAAGCATCAATTGTTCATCTAACAACAATTAATCCTAACAAATTAGCTAATTAATCAAACCAAACACAATTATATAAACATTTAATCCTAATATATATATACATACTAACATATATATACATATACACAATATTAATTCAATATATATATATACTAACATATATATACACACACACACATATATATATATATATATATATATATATATATATATATATATATAAAAGAAAAATTACCTATGGAAGGAGAAAGCTAGGCGGCGGCGGCGGCGGCGGCGGCGGTAGGGGAGCTTGGCAACAAGGCACGGCGGCGGCGGTAGGGGAGGACGCACGAAGGATGGTTCGATTTGGGGGAGAGGGAGGAGGAGGCTAGGGCTTCTGGTTCGCGATTTGGAGCTAATGGGAAGGCGACGGCGGCGGTGGAAGGGGAGAACGCGCGGTGGAGTTCGATTTAGGGTAGAGGAAGGAGGCCGGGCTTCGATATCAGCTGCAGGTTTAATTCACGATTTGGGGAAAATTTCCTTTGGTTCGCGATTTGGGTGTATATATATTAATTATCCGACCTCTTGGACAGCGGTTCCGAACCGTTGTCCAAACTATGCCCTTGGACAGCGGTTACATTTGCACAGCGGTTCTAAACCGCTTTCTAAGTGTTGTACTTGGACAACGGTTTTGAACCGCTGTCTATTTTTTTATTATTTTTTTTAATTAAAACCGCTCTCCAAGCTGTAGCTTGGAGAACTGTTTGAAAAAAGGACTGTCCAAGTGCAGCTGTGCAAGCTTAAATGTGTAGTAGTGGTTGTTCATGATGTTATATATGAATCATTTGTGGATCATTGTTTTGATTTATAACGATAGGTTAAAATTGTATTTTGGATTAGCCTTTCAAATTTTAGTAGTATTTCTAAATTCATAACTGATGCTCTTGAATCAAAACGTGATACTCTTGAATCAAAAGGTGATACTCTTGAACCATAAACTAACACTTTTAGTATTTTGGAACAACGAAGTGACATAATTCCAGTATGCATTTTAAATTAACATGTACTACACACTTGAGTTAAATTTTGATCAGTTTTAAGTATTGTTTGTCTTACAATATAGTAGTGATACTTTTGAATTCATACATGATACTCTAGAACTAAACTGTGATACTCTGAAACCATAAACTGATACTCTCTGTATTTTGAAATTAGAGAGTAACATTTTTTGAACTGAACATAGATACACTTGAATAATGAAATGACGGTACTCTAGGTTTTTATGAATGGTTCAACTAACGACATCCATGTTTTTACTCAATACACCCATTTTATAGATGTGTATTAGTGATATAGTGTGCAATAATGTGTTGTATATAAGTGTGTATTTAGCAAAAGTTTGAGTGTTACGATGTGTTACTATTATGATAAATAGTGATACTTCTAAATTAATAAATGATATTCCTGGACAAGTACGTGTTAAATGATACTCTTGAATCAAAAGGTAATACTCTTGATCCATATATTGATACTTCTGGTTTTTTTTTTTGGAACAATAGAGTTATTCCAGCATGCATTTTAAATTAGCATGTAGATCACATTTGAGTTAAATTTTGACCAATTTTAAATATTGGTTGTCTTAAAGAAAGTAGTGATACTTTTGAATTTATAAGCGATACTTTAGAACAAAAATGTGATATTCTCGTACCATAAACTGATACTCTCAATATTTTCTAACTAGAGAGTGACAATTTTGAACTAAACATTGATATTCTTGAAAAATGAAATAATAGTACTCTAGGTTTTTATGAATTACGATGTGATACTATTCTAATAAACAGTGATACTCTTGGACAAGTATGTGATAATCTTGAAATATCAACTAATACTCTCCCTATTTTGGACTTGGAGAGTGACATTATTCCAATATATGTGTTAAATAAACATATGCATACATATATGCTTTCAACAAGAAAACAATTTTAAGGATAAACTTCTACGACCAGATGGGTATATCACAAAATAGAATAGAAACATGTGTACACTATAGAAGTTGAACAAAAATAAAAGATAACAAAAGATAGTTATTTTCAGTTCGAGGCATTTGAGCTCTCAACGAGACTACCTTGGGATTATATGTTATAATTAACGATTTTGCATGGTTATACTCATTCAGAACCACCAACACATTCTTCAACTGTCTAACCAATTCTATTTTTGTCCCACTTCAAACTGCTTTTTCTCAAGTGTCCTCTCCATCACCACCAAGTACTCCACCAATGATTGCAGCAAACTTCAACTATATTCAAACAAAATGAGTGCATTAATATATAAACTTGAAAATTTTTTATGTGTTCTATAGATGCTTCCCACTGCAATACATTAAATATGTTGTTTCACACTTCATAAAAACAATCATTTAGCAAATGGTAATATACAGTTAAAAACAAACGTAGTTTGACATACTACTTTTATTGTTCTTCTACTCCTAGTGAAAGTCCACGTAAACAAATAATCAAGCATATTGCACGTGAAAATCTTTTCAAGGTCATGGGAAAAACAAAACTACATAACATTCCACCATATAATACTCCTAAAGTCGCAAATTTTAACTAGTAATAATAGCATACATATATAATGTATTTAAGAAGAAGCAAAGCAAACTCAACATACTTCTTGAGAAGTCCAGAATCAGAATTAGTGACGCTTTTCCAGATTGAAAAATTGGCACTCTTGAATTGAAAAATGATACCCTTAGATAAAAATTGATACTCTAGAACGAGAAAGTTACAGTAATGTTTTAAATCAACTAAAAAAGTAATAAACGGATGCTGCCAGAAATACTGACGCTCATTGTATGAAATAATTATGAAGCTATCATCTTCTTCAACTTCTAATATGACTGTCAAACTTGAGAGTTATTCTACAAAATAACACACAAAAATCAGACCTTCTAACGTAGCTAGAAGCCTAGAACATTTATCACATAATACCTCTGTTTCAATTCTTTGTTGCAAGACCTTGGCATAAAAAAAAAATCATCTTTCACCAGAATCCCTCTGTAACATTAGGAATTATCAAAACATTTTCACTTGAAGAAATCATTATCCAGCAATAATAAAGATCTATCCTCACATTTTAACTTCAACTATGAGTAACACACTCCATTGCTAATGTCCAAAGATTAATTTTCCTGTGTAATACATCATCAGAAAGTGCATTTTCACATTAATTATACCAAAAATTCAAATAAATGCACATCGTCTTAAAAAACGAACTTCAACACATATATAAAGTGATCAGGAAATTGACCTGGTTGGAAATTGGCGGGTCGTCGTAGTAGTGGACTATAGTGAAATAGAAACGAAAACATCATAAATCCTACACCAACAAATGAAGATTTATCTCCAATTTTTGTAGATTCAAGGCTTATTGATGCAAAATCCCTCCTCTATTTTTGGATTCAAAGTTTCTCCATCGTTTCGATGCCTATGATTTGGAGGTCTGGAGCAGAGATCGTTAATAATAAAGAAAGAAAGAGTTAGCAAATGAAGCCCCCACAGAAATGAGTTCGGATGACGGAAAGCTCGTCTCTCTTGCCGGAGTTGTTTCTCACCACCGCCATTGTTCCAACGAGATCAACAAAGTTGTGTTCCTTGCCCTGCCCTATGTCTCAATTTTGGGGTATCAGGGACACATTGGAGAATTTGTCAGATGGATCAAAATTGGTATAATATTGCGGGTCAGGTGTGAGACCCGTCTCATACATGAGACCGTCTCACACAAGAGTGCCTCTCAGAATAATCAATTCAAAATTAAAGATAAATTCACGATACAATCATTAATACTTGAATTCTTTCTTATAATTGTGAATCATACAATCATAATAATTGTATCAACAAAAATACTCGCAGCCGCAAACCGTCCCAACGCAACCGTAAAAGGCTACCTTACCAAATTTGGCCTCACAAGCTTCCTTACATTTAGGATCTTTCGGAAAAAAACATGTTACAGAAGATATATTCTCCTCACATAATGGCCTTTTCGATACCACTTGTTTATCTGCATAAATAAATAAAAAAGAAACAAAGTTTTTTAAATCAAATATTATGATATATAAATTTTTATTACAAACACAAGCAAAATTAATTAAGAAAAATCAGTTCAGGGATCAAGTGATCTTACCCGTGAGAGAAACAAGGACAATTATTAACAAGAATGACCACACAATCTTTGCCATCTTCTACTTGAAAATTAATTTTGTTGTGAATTCTAAGCAATCGTAATTCCTATTTATACACAAAATATAGTAATATGTATCTAGGAACATTTTTATTTTTTTACTATAAGTGCCAATGTGCCAGCTTCTATAAAAAACGGTCAAAAGCTTTCAATATGATTCGCCTGATTTGGTAATCATTAATAATTCATTTCGCTGGTTGTTTCCATATGAATATTTATTTTCTTATAATTGGCAGGTATTAATATCAGCGCGGTGGTAATTTTTGGGTGGCTTACTTAATGTTGTAATGCAAATTTGAAATTAAAAAAAATATCCTCCCTCGAGCATATACATTGTTTTCGGTTGTTTCATATATGTGTATATATATATATATATACTAATAACACAAATTAAATTTTCTGTGAAACTTACACCACAAAATACATCTAATTTAAAGAGGGTCTTAAAGAGGGTATTAACGAGGAAAATGGGTTTAGGGAGGGCTTTAACGAGGGGAAAAATCCCTCGTTAAAGTGCTCCTCGGTAAAAATTTAACGAGGGGAAAAAAAGCCCTCGACAAATAACGAGGGTTTTGCCGAGGGACTGACACATGTCAGTTTACCGAGGGCTGACTCCCCCTCGCCAAGTTTCTGACACGAGGGCCCTCGCTAATGCCCTCTTCAAATTTAACTGGCCTCGCCTTCTACCAGAGGCGAATTAACGAGGGCAACGTGGCCCTCGCCAATTGGGCGAGTAATTTACCGAGGGAAAAGGCCCTCTCGAATTATTTGCGGTATTAAAAATGGAGTCGCCAGGTTTCGAGCCTGGGCTGGAGGGCTCCGAGCGCACCCACGAACCACTGGGACACGCGAGCCCCTCCACCGTAGCAGCATATATGGGCGAAATTCGCCCTCCATGTGATTCGAACATGCGACCTCCCAGTATGTGGAGGCCTTGTGTGTTCCGCCTAACCGTTTGGACTAGGCGAGTTGTTCGTTAGGATTGTATTTTTAATTGTATATATAGGTATTATATATTGTGTTTTTACAATTTTTTTTCTTCTATCATTTATTTTAATTGTTTGTCATGCATATATTTACTTTGATTAAGTTAAAATATTTATAATAAAATTATGTAATAAATAATTTATATTCTTATGCATCATTTATTATTATGAGTACATTTATATATATACTTTTATTAATTATTTTTATAAAAATATTATTAATAAAATTTTTAAATAATTAATTTTATATTTTTTTTCACTATTTATTATTATGAATACATTTTTATATATATATATATATATGTTTATATTAATTATTTTTACTAAAATATTTTCAAATAATCATTTTCATACTCTTTTTCACTAAATGTAATCCTAATACGTTTGAATTAAATTATTTTTAATAAAAAAAAAATTTAATAATCATATTTACGTATGTAATATTTACTAACAAATATACATATTGATCATTATTTTTTTAAATATTTTCAATAAAATTGCAAAATTATTACTTTTGTCAAATGTTTAAATAACACACACACACAAAGTTTAATGCATCACATCATCATCACGATCATCATCATCATCTTCATTGTCATTTACTGTGGGAAATTGAATAGGAGGAAAAAAAGTGGGATCAAATGCACCGGCGGCTCTGATCAAATCCGTGAGACCTTGAGTACTCCCGGAAGAGTCGATGGAACGACATCGAACACGAGCGGTAGAACCACTGGGACCTACAGGAGCATTAGGAGGAGTACGATACTGAGGGAATGGAGGAACAAAAAACCAGGCTGAGCATAACCACCGGTCGGCTGGGAGTAACCCCACTGTTGGGAACCACTGATTCCCTGCAACCCCTGCTGGGGAGTAACACCGGTCTGTGGTTCACCGGTTCCCTGCCACATCTGTTTAGGAGTACCGGTCTGTGGAGAACCAGTTCCTTGCACGGCGGCTGCTGTGGACCAACGGTTGCCTGCTACATGGAGAAAAATTGGCTCATCTGGTTCATTTGACTCTGCATTTGTGTCATCTGTCTAGCCATTTTCTCTCTTTGTTTTCTTTCATGCTCGAGAGCGTGCTCCTGTGCCAAAAAGCGTTCTTGATCAAATTGGGAGTAGTCGTCGATAGAGGTGCCCCCAGATGTTTTGCCTAGGCCAGATTGAATGCGCCCCAACTCCGACATTTGCCCCAAACCCCTAAATTTCTCATGGGAGTACGACACCTGCTGCGTTTAGAATTGGTTGGCTTGTCTATTGCACTCGTACGCGTCTGTATCCGCGGGTACCTCAGCTTCGATCCGTGCCTCCACGACTTGCTGACATACAAATATTTTAAACAGAGTTACTTGAAGCACTTAAAAAGTTATATATTGGATAAACAAAGTTACTTGAAGCACTTACAATTACAGATTGCATCTCCTCATACGTGGCACCTTTTGAGTGAAAATGCTTTACGAGTTCCCATGCGGTTGGGAGGCGTCCATGTTGCAGCCACTGTATATTTTGTATAATTTTGTTGAGGCGTCCATGTTACAGATTACAATTATTATGTACTCAAATAATTTAAATATCGTTTTGTTGTGGTGCAAAAACTACTTACAAATTCATACACAAAATCTATCGCTCCTTTGGATCCTCCATGATGCGTGGATTTTTTGGATGCCTAATTTTTTCGGCACTGATCGCTCTTTGCCTTGACCTCAGGTCGGTCCCAATAAAGTTTCAAAGACTTCCATATTTCGTCGTCCCAAGGTGGCACCTTTCCCTTTTTACGGTGTAGGGTCTTCGAGTTATTGAGAAGATCACCGTACCGCGTTGCAGCCCTCTTCAGAAACAGATCTTTAATCTGTGCTTTGTTTTCCCTCTGTGTATCCCATGTGACATCCCTCTAACAAAAAAAATAAAAATTAACGTTGATTAATTATAAGTAACAATTTAATAAACGAACTATTTAAATTAATCAAACGAATGCATACCTAGAATGTTTGCCACCACGTATTCTTTCGATCAGCAGTAACCGATGCCCAGTTGAGTTGAACCCACCCAACTCCAAGTGTCGGGACATTATGTTTCTTATGATCCTCGAACATTTATTCGAGGGATGCAACCTGTAAAATTAAAAGAGTGTTACACACGTATATATATGCATGATATATAAATCGATATTTAAATAAAAGATAAAGTGGTATAACATACTTCCCGTTGAACACACGCATATGTAGTCGGATCTGTGGTGGGTCATGATCAACGAGTTCATCTGCGTCGATCTCCTGATTCCTAGAAGAATCATCATCACCTTCAGTTGATTCACAGTTATCATCATCAGTACTCGCCGTCTCATGATCATTGGGTATCGGTACCCGATTCGGCTGTTTGTCTTCATCATTATCACGGGAATTCGACCCAGATCCACTGGATCTCCCAAATAAAGCTCTGCTCAGGGTCTTTCGTATACCTCTACCGGTCATCTGTAACATTAGTTAAATACATTAATTAAAATAACACATTTCACAACATATATATATCATGAATACATTAATTAAAACAACTCATTTCACAACTCATATATCATCTTCATCAATATCAATAATTAAATACAAGCAGCCATAACAAAGACATCTATAGATAGGATCATCATCTATTTGCACATTCATTTGGGATGATATGTCGTCCTCTTGGAGTGGGGGAAGCTCTGATGCGGTATTTCTATCGATTTCCACTAAGGATCTCGATTTTGTGGTGCAAACAGCCCATCAATCTCGGCTCCGCACAGATCCGGGGTACTTGCAATAATAAACTTGACTGGCTTGACTTGCTAGCACAAATGGATCAAAACGACTGTATCGTCTTCTCGGATTAACGTCCAAGAGCTTATAATTGGGATGTATTCTTGTTCCCACAGGCACAGTTGAATCAAACCACTCACATTTGAATAAAATTACTTTTTTTTTCAGTAAGTCCGGGATATTCCAACACCACTCCTCGAGTATCCCATAGAAATTATTTTCATTTGAATCATAGTTTGTTCCCTTAATACAAACTCCACTGTTCATAGTGGCTTTGGATGCGCCATAAGCACGTGTGTGAAATTTGAATCCATTCACGTAATATCCAGGGTACGTGGTGACACTACTAAGAGGACCACCAGAAAGATCGCGTATAGACTCATCCCGAACACGATTTCTCCTCACCTGGATTAATATTTATTGACGAGATACTTTATTATTAGAATGCGATTATATTTTTTATACTATACTATATATATAGGTCACTTACAAGTTCATCCAACCACGATGCGAATTGTTGTTGAAGAAATTCATCTTTTTGAGCATTCGATAGATTCGGTTGAACCGTATGTAGTTGCTCAAAAAACACACTACAATTGTAAATTTCGATGAGAAATTGCTCGTGTAATTAATATTAATTAATTAATATCTAATTAATTAATTACTTACTTAATATACGGTTGCACCTCGGGGCAATTTAGTAGCACGTACGTATGAGTTATTTGCTTCTCCAAATCTACAATTGGTTTTCTATCCTTCTCTCCAAGTGTACTACCAGGAGGCACAAATATTGAGAGTCTACCTCCAACTAATCGTGGTACTTCACGAGGTATATTGCGAGGTCTATTGTGTCACCTCGTCAGCACGTGTTCCTCAAAGTAATGGGAACAAAACATTGATGCTTCTTTTGTTAAATAGGCATTTGCAATTGAAGCTTCCACATGTGCCTTGTTACCCACACTTAACTTTAAATTGTGAAGATACCTAATCAATCGAATGAGTAAGTGTAAATTGTAATATATTTAAATTATTGAATGAGTTAAATAGATTACGTACCTCTCAAATGGATACATCCATCTATATTGTACTGGACCAGCAATTTTTGCTTCATATGCAAGATGGACATGTAGATGCTCCATCGAATTAAAGAAGTTGGGTGGAAATATACGTTCCAGCTTGCACAAGATCATTGCGATATCGTTGTCCAACAGAGTCATGTTTTCTACAGTAATGGTCCTCGATGTTAACTCCTTGAAGAAAAAACTGATCTTAGTGATGGCTTGCTAAACCTTAGACGACAGAATCTCACGGAAAGCAATTGGGAGTAGTCTCTGCATAAATACGTGACAATCATGACTCTTCATCCCAAACATCTTCAATTTTGTCCAGTCTACGCACCGAGACAAGTTGGACACATAGTCATCGGGAAATTTCAACTCATTTACCCATTTGCAAACCATATCTTTGTGTTTCTTATCAAGGGAATAACTAGCTTTGGGGTACTTTCCTGTGTGTGGATATTTCTGTAGCGAGGGTCGATGACAGTATTCATTAAGTTCATCCCTTGATCTAGTTGTGTCCTTTGTTTTCCCTTCGACATTCATCACCGTGTAGAACAAATTATCAAACACATTTTTTTCGATGTGCACCTCATCCAAATTGTGTCGGATCAACAACGAGCTCCAATACGGCAAATCCCATAAAATACTTTTCTTCTTCCAACCACATTGTAAACCTTTGTTGTGAGCATCAACACCGAACTCTGTTACTTTCTTCAAGCCAATCCAATCAATTTGCTGGAAGATCTGATCACCTGTCAAGATGGGAGGTGGATCGTCATCAACTACTACATTCTTTCTGAATACAGTCTTGTTCCTTCGGTATGGATGACGTCTATCTAAAAACTTACGATGGTTGTCAAACCACGACTGCTTGCGACTATGCCTCAAACTGAAAGCCTCAGTATAATTTGCACAGTGTGGACAAGCAAGTCTTCCAGCTGTGCTCCATCCAGACAACATCGAGTAAGCTGGAAAGTCACTGATGATCCAGATTTGTGCAGCCCGCATCATAAAATTCTGCTTTGTAGTAACATCGCACGTTACCACTCCCTGTTCCCATAAAAACATCAAATCACGGATCAGTGGTTGCAAAAATACATCCAATTTATCTTTTGGATTCTTTGGACCGGGCACTAGAATCGTAAGAAACATGAATTGATCCTTCATGCACAAGCACGGGGGTAGATTGTACGGTGTCACTATCACTAGCCATGATGAATATTGTTTCCCATGCGCCCCAAACAGTTGAAAACCGTCAGTGCTCAAGCCCAACCTCACGTTCTGAATTTCTGAAGCAAAATCAGGATGCGACTGATCCAAGTGTTTCCAAGCCTGTGAGTCTGCAGGGTGACGCATGACACCGGAGTGGTCGTTCGAGCAACATGCATGCCATGTCATATCCTTCAAAGTAGCATTAGACTGATACAACCTTTGTAGACGAGGCATGATGGGAAAATAGAACATCTCCTTAAAAGGACGGTTCTTTTTCAATCGCCCATTCACGTTACGTCTAGCAGGTTTGAACCGTGGCCGACTGCAAAACTTACAGTTTTCAAGTTCGCCGTCTGCACCCCAATATAACATGCAATTCTGTACACAACAATGAATCCTCTACACTGGAAGACCCATCTCACTCATCAGCTGTTTGCTATCAGAAAATTTCTTGGGCACGAGGCTATTCGGACAAAGAACACGAATCGCATCAACCATTTGATTATAGCCCCTTTCAGACAATCTATTTTCAGTTTTAATGTTCAGCAATAGGGCATTGTATGACAACTGTGAGTGCGATTCGAAACCAGACATTATATCCTGATTCGCTGCACGAAGCATGTTATAAAAATGTGCAGCATGCTCATTAGGAGGTTCCTCATTAGGGCCCCATGATCCACATTTAAGTGGGGACCAGAGGTTAAGTCCGTCATCATATCGTGGTACGAGCTAGATACAAAAGTCTCGTCAACCGGCTCGTGTGAAGTCGAAGCAGACGGATGATCATATTCATGACCCCACATTTTCTCACCGTGAAAAATCCAATTGCAATAATTTGGCATGAACCCATTTCTATACAAATGTGCTCTCACCTCATCAAGGTCATGATACATATTATTGTTCCGACATCGAAATTTATTACAGGGACACCTAATCTTTCCCTGAATCATCCCATTACTAGTGGCGAAATCTATAAACGATTCGAGTCCATTATAGAATTCTGGAGATATATTGTCATTAATCGATCTAGGACCATACATCCAACGTAAACGGATGGAATAATCCATATCAATTATCTATTTAAAATATTTTAGAATTAATTAGTATTCAAAAGCCTAATTAATAATTAATATTTCCTAAAAATTTCGACAGAGTATTGTCTTATTTTATCGTATTCCTCAATTAATCAAGATCATACGTGCATCCATTTCCAACTTAATCAATTAAAATCAATCAAGTCGGAACGCACATGTTCTAAGCAATAACCAACATTCATCAACATCAATCCCTCCACTCCAACACAATTAATATATTAAATAATACTAAATAATTAAACAACTAATTAATATTATATACACACAAATAAGATAAATTTAACTAATACTAAATTAAGATAAACAATACTAATATACACATATATATTAGCTAGAAATTATGTTAAATATTACTAAATATGCAACTATCAAGTAAAATTAAGCTAAAATATACACTACAATAATATTACACTGACAAAAACTTGTATGCAATATTGCATACAAGTGATATGTGCAATTGAGTTTTTTTTTTCGCGGGTCATGTAACCGGACCGGGTTAGGGTTAGAGCCGATTGCTAACGGGTTAATGGACTTCCTTCTTCTTCTTCTTCACGGCCGCGCAGTCACAGACGCTGGCAGATTTTTTTCTTCTTCTTCTTCTTCTTCTTCTCGCGTCGCAACACACACAATCAGATCTCCATTGATTTTTTTATGGCAGCGCGTCTCTAGATTTTTCCTCTTCTTCTCTTGTTCTTGTTTTTCTCTTTCTCTTCCATATTCTTCTTACTTTCTTCAATTTTCTCATCCTTGCAAATTTACAGGTCATTCCACTTCTCACGTTGTTCTTTAAATATATAATTTTGGACTGAGGATTTATTTTTCGTTCTTGTACTGGTTTTTTTTTTCATGTAGTAACACTATTTTGTTCATAAGGTAACACTCTTTTGTTCATGTAGTAACACATCAAGTTATTCTTTAAATCTGTAATTTTGGACTGGAGATTTCTTTTCGCGCTTGTTGTGGTTTTGTTCATGTAGTAACACGTTTTTCTTCATAGAGTAACACTTTTTGTTTGTGTAGTAACACATGTTTTTTTTAGTAATGCGTGACACTGTACACATGTCGTGTTACCATATAAACAACAATGTGTTACCATATGAACAACAATGTGTTACCATATGATAAATATATATATATATTTTTTAAATAATGTAATTTTTATTTTACGTAGTAACACATTTTGTTTCTATAAGTATCACATTTTTTTCATGTAGTAACAAATAAAAAAAAATATTTTAAAAATTATGTGTTTAATAGGAATTGAACCTATGACCACATATATTAACAACAAACCTGAATCACTAGACTACAATACATATTTGTTAAAGATATCCTTCTATAAATATATATGCACCCACTCTAACTCACAACCCACAACCCTGACCCATCCGCTCGACCCACGCCCGCCCAGCCCGACCCACGCCCGACCCGCGAATATTTTTAAAAATTAGCTTAATTATAGTGTATTGCACATATATCAATAGGGTGCAATATTTCACAGGAGTCCTTCTCTATTACACTAAACAACTACACAATTAAACTAAAATATACTTAATTAAAATATAAAATTATCAATTATCAACCAAATTTAAAATATTACACTAAACAACTACACAATTATCAACCAAATTTAATTAAGCTAAATTAAATTTAAATTTAACCTAATACAACTAATACTAGCTAGATACATAAACAAATAATAAGTACTAATTAAATTAATACACAATATACTAATACTAAATAATTAAATAACTAATACTTACCTCTCCAAAGCTTTCATCTAGCTCCACTCGATCTCCTCTCCTCTAGCTCCTCTAAAACAATTAAATACTAAACAATATTAATTAAAACGATTATATAATACTAAATAATTAAATAACTAAAACAACTAGTACAATATTAAAATAATTAAACAACTAACAATTAAAATAAAATAAAATAAACTTACCTGTCGCCTCCTCTCCAAATCTCACGAACAAACTCTCTCTGTCGCCTCCTCTCCAAATCTGACGAACAAAATGGAAAAAAATGGGAGTTGGGGGATATATGTAACAAGCCGAGGGCATTTAAGAGGGTAGTTGCCCTCGGGACGCGCACCTCGGGCAGTGGTGTCGCAGGCGTCAAAATTTCGTATTTACCGAGGGCGGTCAACACTCGTCAGAGCCCTCAGCAAATTTTGGAAGAGCTTTACCGAGGGCGCGTGCCCTCGTTGACTTTTGCGAAGGTTTTACAAAGGGCGGCCGGCCCTCATTGAGTGTGCCGAGGGTTCTTCCCTCATGAATGCCCTCATTAAGCTGATCCCTCGGTAAAACCCTTGTTAAATACCGAGGATTCCTTTCCCCTCTCCAATCCCCCTCGTTAAATTAATTTTTTTTGTAGTGTTATTTATGGTATGAAATTTATACCATTACACTTATAAATTGATATTACTACTCTTATAAACTGGTACCTATAGCATTTAATGTTATGATCTCAATTTATAGGTGTAATAATATTAGTTGATAAATATAGTGGTATTAGTTTTTAAATGTAATGATATAAATCTCATACTATGAACAAGCTTCATAGAAAATCTACTCTACTACTAATAAAATTATTTAATACCATAATTATATGTATAAATGTCTAATATTACCACTTTTGGTAAAGATAATAAAATCAAAAGTGACAGATATTTTGAAATAATATATTTTCCTCCAAAATAAAACAATTGTATTGGAACGAAGGGATAAATAATTTAATTTTTTTAAAAGCAATTTGTCAAATATATATATTATATGGAGAAAAAAATCCACATGAGCCAATCTCATATACGAGTTCAACTTGGCTTATTCAGGAATAATATTTTTTTAGGACAATAACTTAGGGAGGTTGTGTTTTATGGATAACAAAGGTTTTAAAAATGCGGGACAGTATGTTTTAAAATCTGTAAATGTATGACAATCGAGCCCGAATAAGGCAGGCTAAAAATAATTATAATTTCCTAAATAGAAAAAAGGGTTATGTTAGGATATTATTTTTATATTTGTAGATATTTCGAAATTAACACATGGCACAAATCTATAATCTATATAATGCAAAACCTCTATAAGATGATGTAGCAAGTCATAAAATGATGTGGCAATGATGTGGCAAAGTCATATTCTTCTATTTCAAATCCCTCTAATCTTATACATTTAGAGTGTTGTTTTGATCTCAGCCGTTGGTTTTGTCTTCCATTTTCTATAAATTGTGACATCTCTTATTCATTTTTTCTCCATTCATTCTCTTCCATTTTATTTTCTCCTGTTCATTTTTTATATTGTCTTCTCTAACAATTTTTTGTTCGATTTTATTTTTGCAGGTTCTTATTATCAATATAATGCTTGAAGAATGCTTTGTAGGTTTTTATAATTTTAATTGTCTTTTATGTAGATTCGTCTACTTACGTTCTCTTCAGTGGATTAAGGTACGTAACAATTACACATTCTTCATGCGAAAAATATTAGTTTTTTCAATCCTTTTCCAATGTTTCTTCCAATCTCCTTCATTCTTTTTAATATTATCTTTTTATTTAATCAACATATTTGCAGAATATGATCGAGGGTTTTCATTACAAGTGCATTGTTTGGATAGTTGAAGACTTCATCTACAAAGACGATTTCAATGTTTATGTTTCGAAAGAGTGTTAATATATTTATTTTTTTATAAGTTTTGGAGACTTTTTTGCTTGATTTATGTAAGGTTTGATGTTATTAATATAAAAAATATAATTTTACGTTCTCAATCATCTTGATTTGAATTCAACTTTGATATTCTTTTTTCTTTAAGGACGATTAATGTTGGTGTCCTTCTTCAATATTAGTCACATAATTTTGTTACATATATTATGCAATCTAATTAATTAATATACATAACCAGTGCATATAATTAGATGAAAATATAGAATTGTTTGTTTATTAAATTTGACACAAAAAAATTTAAATTACTATTGGAGTTTTAATCAACAAGTACACATATTCTTAATCAAGTAATCAACAATTCATCTATTACATTTCTTACAAATTTAATATTCTAAAAATTAATCTAGAAAATAAATCCTATTTTTATAATTGACTTGGTCGTGAAATGCTAAGTTCTCAACTAGCAGTTACCCCACAAGAGTATGGGATCACTGTAGCAAGGGTAAGTATTTGGACCAAGTAGTATCGAACCCGAAGGAGGTTTTGTATGGGTGTAAATCCCTGGAAATGTATGCTTCGTAACTAATATGGATGCGATTTGAGATTTTTATTTTAATACTATTGAATCAACGAAAGCAAACAGATAACAACTATTAAACTAACTTCAGATGAAGTGCAAATATTGGAGAATGTTGTTTTGGACAGGAATCCCTACGTATACTATCGGAATTGGTTTGGTAACGAGGACTATCGTGGTGTACAAAGAGAGTAATCCTAAGTGTACTGAAAACTAGGCAATCTACTTCCCTAATCCCGCACTAAGTAAGGTACAACAAAAGCTCGGTTTTTATCCTCGATTACCCAACTAATACCTTCTTTCCCTCACTGACCAAATAACCAAGTTATTTAGGTTGTGCTTAATTACTATAGCCCTAATTCAAGTTGGGTGATTCGGTCGTCCTCCCTAACTGAACTGGTATATTACAAACCCCGTCACAGACCCTCTCCTCAAGCCTATTCATTGGAAAAGAGTGATTAGGTCGTCCTCTCTCTAACAACTTTCGTACTAAGTTCAATGGTTTTTATTGGATTGGTTATTCATATTAGCAAATTAAGAAGATTATCCAAATTACACCTCGAATTATCCTAATCGCCTAACCAATTCACTATTTCTACGCGGTCATCCTATCCAAAGCAATCAAGGGTTTAACCTACCATCATGATAGTCAAATCACAAATAATCAATTTAACAATAGAAATCATTATGCAATAGTGTGTAAAACAAATCAACAATGATCAATCAATTGAATTCAAAGAGGAATACTAGTATTGAATGAAAGAAACAAACAAAACCCTAAAATTGTGGATTACTTGTAAGAAATTCTTCAAGAAATAAGAAAACCTAGATATTCTGGAAGTTAAATTCAGGAAAACTGTAATATAAACCGTAAATTGGATAACCGAATCATGTTTCTCGTGGAATTCCTCTCAACTCTTCTCAGAACCCTCGAATGTTTTCTCCTCCTTTTCTATCTAATTTCGTTTGTTCTTCCTCTTTCTTTTTCTCCCCCCTTTCTTCAGAATCCCGTCTTCCCTTATATATATTTCGTGAAAAAAAAACATTTTCTTCCCAGAGCGCTCGAACACGACTCATGGTCGAGTAGTTCTGCTCAACCTAACTTGGTCGAGCGCTTCTTGACCGCTGAACTTGGTTTCGCTCGACCACACACATTGGTCGAGCGGTTTAGCTCGACTTCACTTGATCGAGCGCCCCTTGATGCCTGTATTTCCGCGCGCTCGACCTCTCTCTGCTAGCACCCCTCTTCACTCCAACTAATACTTTTCAGTATTTCCTTCATATTTTTTCAACCGGGAGTCCGATTCGTGCACCGCAAAGTTTCACGAGCTCAATTTTTAACATCTCTTTCCTGTCATGCACACCAAAGAAGCAAATTAGTGACTTTATACAGATTATGCTCAATCAAAGCAATAATATCACTAAAAGCACTCGAAACATGGCTAAAACTCGCTCGTAACTCACTCAATTTCACCTCTAATCAACTCCCCCAAACTTACAACGTTGCTTGTCCCCAAGCAATTAAATTATAAGTTGAGTGAAATTGTCAAAACAAATCAAGATATCAAATCATGCATGCAATTGCTTTCAACTTTCAATGATCGGTCACCCAAACACAAACTCATCTTCTTTTCTCCTACTCATGGACAATCAACATAACTCACCAAATCAAACATGGATGTGCTCTCGACGGTGTGTTTCACTCCCTCACAAGTGTTTTCGCAATAAGTAGGGATACTCAAACAATTAATCACACAAATAAGTGACCACATGCTTGTAAATACTCTCAACCTCGATCACGTTCAAGTATTCATACCAGATCAACAAGGACTTGTACTTGGGTGTAACGGAAGGCTCTTTGGACAGGTGGGATAAGTATATGGGAAACTGACTCAAGTGAGCAAAGAATAAGAAAATCGTAGTCAAATTATTTCAATCTAAGGGATGAAATTACTGTTATCATTTGCAATGTTTTTTGCACTTTTTTTCATTTCTCCCTCCCCCAAACTAAAACACTTCAACCTTTCCTTTCTTTTTCTCTTTTTTTTTTCAAGCCAGAATGTTTCTTTTCTTTTGCTCAATCTCACTCTTTCTTCTTTCCCATCCTTCCACAAGCTTCACATTCCCCTGTTCATGAATACACTCAACCTATCAATTATTTACGTCAACCAATTTCACCCCCTTATTTAAGACTTTTCCTATTCTCCACTCAATTTTGGACAAAAGAGTTTTAAAACGGATAGGGCTTAAATCTGCTAACAAACGATTAGGCCACGGGCTCAAACGGGCTAGCAAGGGAAAAAATGTCATTGGTAGGGAAATTTAGGCTAAAGTGACTTAACAAATCGAAACATGGCCTATGATCACTTCCGGCATGCAATACAAGACACAATTAAGAAGAGAGAACATCCACAAGTTCTAGCACCTCAAAGGTGATGATTTACACACAGTGAATGAGATGAATGTAATGAATTTCAATCTCGTTTAAGGCTCAAATCTCGCGGTTATTCACATCCATGCCTAGACCTAGCAACTTATGCCTCATGCCACACAAATATTCAAAAAGAAAAATCGCAAGTGTACGACTTTCGTTTCAAATCCACCTTACTTATAACTACAAACATTCTCAAGCACTCAACCATTCCACAATTACTCAACTCTGCATTCACACTCAACGTAAAGCAACATATAAGCAAGTAGGAAATCAATCATCAATGAAATTAAGCAAAATCACACCCACTTTCATGAGTACCACGAGATAGCCAATTAAGTACATGCCCAAATAGAAGAAATGAAAAAGAAAAGAAAAAGAAAAGAGTTAGAAATCGGAGAGTTCCCCATCTACTGTCATTGCTCTGGAGGTGGTGGAGGGCAATACATCGGGTGATCCTCTCCTCTTTGAGATATAAAAAGCTCCTGGAACCACCGTCTCATATCCTCGTTCCCCTCACGGATCATTCAGATGTCATTCTGCATTGCGGTCATGTCATTCTGCATTCCTTGCAAATTTCCATCTATGACGCCCATTTGATGGACCATTCCCGTCCACTCCTGCTGTGAGGGCATCCATCCTCCATGATAAACAGGGCTCTGCACCGGTGCCTCTGGCGCATCTTCCTCCATCTCCTCTTCCTCTTCATTCTCCTCTTCATCTTCCTCTGGTTCCTCACCCCTCTGCCTCTTGCTCGTCTGACCTCTCCAAACACCCTTACTCTCCAGCTTCTTCTGGAATTTCTCACTAATCTGAGAATGCACTGGTGTAGTCATCCCCCAATTGGGGTGCTTATTCCCTTTAATTGTCACTAGATCATGATTGGGCAAAGAAAATAAGGTCCCATCATTAAACCTCAAACAGAGCTTTCCTAATTTTTGATCGAGCATTAGAGATCTGGCTAGATGCCCAAAATCGAGATCGTTTCCTATCAGGGCTCCAGATTCAGGGTAGTGATCATACCCCAAGTGACGCATCACCATGGTTATCAGTGTTGGGATTATACTGGAAAGTATGCTTTTACTTTATATAATCAAACTGAATTTTGGTCTTATTTACTGAAATAAATTATTTATCACTGATGCTTTAAATATCATAGAATGTTACATATATTTACTGCATAACTGTTCAATAAACAGTACGTGTTACATTATAGTTAATTTAGTGATACCAGATCACAGAAGATTAAATTAACAGTCCCTTGTAACCAAAAGTACATCATTCACGACCTAGATGGAAATGAACAATCCATCGTGAAAGGTTGAAGTGTAAGGCTCAGATTGACTTGTCTTGACCAAGAGATTACACTAGTGCATGTCTAATGCACTGAAGAGGACCTACAGAAGGACAAATTCTTCAGAACTGAACTAGGAAGAATTAGACCTCAGTGGTTCGTTATTTTTTAATCTTCGTTTCTTAAATAGGATCGCGTGTGGTTAGTAATTATTGCTTTGACTTATTACGGGTAAAGAATCAACGAGATTTAATACTTTATATCTTGGGCAATATTATTGGTCACATGCGATTGCTAAGATTTAATACGGAGAATCGTGTGCAAGTACGCTTGTTCGATTTGTCCCCTTGGGAGGTTCATAAGTTTTATCATACCAAATCTTGCAAGTGGAACTAGTTTCCGGTATGGATAATAATGTTGAACCGTTCCTTTTACCAAGGATAAAAGATATTAATTAATGGAAAGCTATTTCAGTGGCTTGAATTAATTAATGGGCTAGATAATCTTAAACACGGGAAATAATAACCGAGAGCCATATTAACTGTAATATGGGTTAAGATGGATAGTGCAATATTAATTATGTAGTGGGATTAATTAATATTTATGGGCTTGAATAATATTGTGGCTCAATATTGATAATTCAAGATCCATTGGAAGGTCCAATCTTAATTCTCCTAAAGGCCCCTCAAGTAGTCCAACATAAAGTCCAATAACTGAAAAAGGTGTTTAAAAAATAAAATAATTTTTGTTGCTATTTTTCCTCATTTTTTCGAAAAATATGAATAAAAGGGGAGAAAGATTTTCTTTGAATTTTGTAATGGAATGAAGATATGTATTCTTGAAATACAAGATTATCTCATTAAATTCAAGAAATCTCCCACTTGGTTATTCATATGACAATTTTTGAAAATTTGGAAAGAATAAGGGAAAGAAAGATTTTATTGAAAAGATATTATGGAAGATATGTATTCTTGCAATACAGGTATATCTCATAAATTCAAGAAGATCCAAATCTTGGAATCTTTATCCTTATTTTTTCGAAAATAACCATTACAAGAGAAGGTGGGATTTTTATGGAATATTTTAATTATGGAGAAAAGAATATAGGAGATATATTCAAGATTTCTTGGAGATCAAGAAAAGATTTTTTCCTCCCTATTCCATGTGGAAAAATCGGCCACCACATCTCTATATATAGGGGATGATTTCTTCATCCCCAAGTACAATTCCATGTGCTGGAAAAATTAGCAAATCCACAAAGGTAGTGCAACAAATTTTTATTTTCCCTTTTCTTAATTGTTCGCGAGCTTCCTTCCACCGGATTGACGAGCAAGGACTAGGGAATACTTGGGAAGGCTTTTTGGTGTGTTTTTATCGACGAGACCATTGCCACTCCAAGAGGTTAGTTCACGTAAACTCGTAGTAATTCCGCATGCGTAGGTTTTATGTGAACTGTTTATATGCATGATTTGTTGTTGAATTATTATTTGAAATAATATAGGATTAATTCATGCTAGTAATAATTGTTAGAATTAAATTTGTATTTAAATACTCATCCCGAATAGATCCGTGCAATTAATTCCCCAACAAATGGTATCGGAGCCACGGTTTTGGGCTCTGATTTTTAAATTATAATTTAATTTGTTTTCATTAAATTTGAAATTGGATAGTAGAATTGCTAGATCTTTTTTGCAGGTATCCAATTGTCATGGAATTTAATGTGTTTATTTATGCATGCATATAAATTGTGTTTTTTTTAATTCGATTCGTTCGAATTCGTTTTGCCTCGTGGGAAAATACACGAGTAGATTAGAATTTGTTTGATTTGATCAATGTAATAGACTAGTCTAGATCTAGGTTTATTTATTTTTGTAAATAAATTGTAACCGGATCGGAAACGGAGGCGGAGACGAAGAATTAAAAGACGGGATCGGGCAAGGCGTAGGAAGCGTCGTCGTCAAAAATAAAACATGCCAAAGGAAGGAGGCGCGACATGGACGCGGGCATCTTGCGCGGAGTGGGGCGAGGCCGCCTGGCCAAGCACGCGAGGGATCGGGAGTCGGGCGCATGACGATCGCCCGTGATCTTGGATCTGGTACCGGGCGCAGGCGATATCGGCACGGATCGGCATGGGGCGGGCGCAGCTTGGCATCTTATGCTGGCGTTAGGATGATGTGGCGGCGCCGCCGGCTTGTCGCCGTGGCGTGATCCGCCGGGCGACGTCGCCGGGCGGGCGCCAGACGCCAAGACGAGACGCCACTCGACGCGCCGGGGAAGTGCTAGGCGGGCACTCGAGCCGCGAAGCTGGTCGATGGCGTGGCTTGACAAGGCGTTTTTTTCAAGACGGTCAAGTGGGAGCTTTTCGAGACGAACGATGAAGGCTATGAAGATGATTTCTCAAGATCAAGACATGACAAAAATTAACCATGACAATTGGATATATATGCCCAATATGTTTAATTTTTTGTTTTGATGTTATGCATTATTTTATGCTTATTTAAATTACGTTTAAATTTTCGATGCATGAGAAAATGTTTTGAAAAATCTCACTTTCGAAAATTACTAAGTATGCTTAAACAATTAATTGACAATTTTATGGATAATAAAATTGAATTAATTTTGACCTCCATGATTTATTTATTTGTGGATTCTTTTGGATAAATTCCCCCCACGGGACGGTCAAAAGATAGCTTTCACATGAATAAATTCCAAATGGATGATTGTGGATTATTACTAGTGGCGACGATGACCCTCCCCACGAGGCTCGTTCAAAGCGAAATAATAATTCTGTATTTAATCATGGTTATTACTTAGGTATAAAATTGATATGCATATACTTCCCCGAAGTCCCTTTCAATTTTATATTTGTCAAGTGGGAGCCAACTATTAATCTGGATATTAAAGGTTTGTAATTGTTCTTGTTTGTAACCTGCTTGAATGTGTTTAAATAATGACCCACCCCACGTGGCTTATTTAAACTGTTTTGAGATGTTGGCTGATGCATATTCATATTTTTTTGAGATTTTAATATGAAACATGTGATCGAATTTTGTGATATATTTGTGCTTATGCATATTATTATTTATTTCAGTTCATCATGTCGCAACCTTTTAATCCACTGTTATATACACTCAAAGAACACCAATTAACTGGTGACAACTATGTTGTTTGGAAACGAAATATGAGTTTTGTCCTACCTGCACAAGAACATCATTGGGTTCTTGATGTACCCAAGCCCCGTATGCCTACTGATGGATCAGCTTATGCGGAAAGACACTTGTATAATATTTGGGAGAAGGCCAATGAACCCATGAAATGTGTAATCATGACTTCACTGTCTGATGATTTGAGACACATTCATGAAGGTGTTGAGTCTGCTGCAGAAATTATGCAAAGTCTTGAAGAAATATTTTTAACAAAAGACCGCATGATCAATCAGTTTAACAATGACGACGTGGCCAGGCTAAAGATGGCTGAGGGAACACCCGTAAGGGAGCATGTTCTCAGAATAAAATGTCATTTTGAAAAACTGGCTTATCTCGGTACTAAGTATTGTGATGAGGCTCAAATCGAATTTCTTTTGCTAACTCTTCCAAGGTGCTTTGATGGGTTTTACTGTAGTTTTGTGATGAGCGATCAAATGTTTACTATGGACACTCTACAAGAAGCCTTGGAGAAGATAGAGAAGCATTTAGGAAAGAAAGACGAAGCATTGGTGATCAAAAGTCTTTTCTCCAGATCTAGGTCAATGGAAGGCAAGACTCAAGAAAAGGAAAGTGGTCATATCCAAAGCAAACTTATCACTAAGAAAAGTAAGAGAAAGACAGCTAGCTGGATGGGTGTCAAGAAAGTACCAAAAGGAAAATGTTTTAACTGCGGTGAAAAGGGATATTGGAAGACAGCCTGTTCCAAACCCAAAAGGAATGGAAAGAAAGGTAATTCTCACGCACTAGTTGTTGAAACTTTCTTAGCGGCGTATGCCTCCCATTTATGGGTGGTGGATACGGGATCCACTGATCATGTTTGTTTCACTTTACAGGGGGGCGGACTCGGCAACTTAGTGGGAGTGAGATCCTCATCACACTGGGCGATGCTACGAGAGTGGCAAACCAAGCATGGGAGAAGTGCACTGTCTTTTGAAAGACGAGTTTTAATTTTAAGAGATGTTCTTTACGTTCGAATTTTAGAAAGAATTTAATTTCGGTTTCTAAACTTTACCTTGATGGATATTCAGTTACTTTTGATAAAGTTGTTACCATTTCTCTTTATGATAAATTTATCTGTCATGGAACATTGTCGAATAATCTCTATACGATTAACTGTGCACACCACTCACGAAATGTATCCTATAACACATCAATTGTTTCCGATAAAAGAAAACGTTCATCAGACGTGAACGAAACACTTCTATGGCATCTAAGATTGGGACATATTAATCCAAAGAGGATCCAAAGGTTGGTAGAAAGGCGGTTCACCGGAGTCTCTCCAAGTTGAACCAATTCCAACCGCAAATCATGTTTGGAGGGTAAAATGACCAAGAGGGCATTGAGACAAGGGAATAGAGCCAAAGAAGTGTTAGAAATCGTTCACACGGGCGTATGTGGTCCAATTTCAACCAAAGCAAGAGGAGGTTATGAGTATTTTGTCACTTTTATTGATGACTACTCAAGGTACGGTTATATTTTCCTTATGAAGCATAAATCTGAGACCTTTGAGAAATTCATAGAATTTAAGGCTCAGCAGAGAATCATAGGGAAAAACGTATCAAGTCTCTATGATCCGATCGTGGGGGAAAGTACCCGGCGATGAGTTTTTGAACTACTTGTCGATGAAGGATTGTATCCAACTAATCGCACCGGAACCCCTCACAAACGGGGTTGCAGAGCGAAAAAGTAACTCTTTTGAAAATAGTTATATCAATGATGAGTTATGCGGATCTTCCCAATTCGCTCGGGGTCATGCCTTGGAAAAACAATGGCTTACATTCGAACTTGGTGCCATCCAAATCGGTTCCCAAAACTCCCAAAGAATTGTGGGACGGTATGAAGCCGGTTTTGAGACACATGAGAATTTGGGGGTGTCCCGCCCCACGTGTTGGATAAGGCCGGGAAAATTGGATCCTCGATCATAATTAAGGTTGTTTATAGGATACCCGAGGGAACAAAAGGGTGTATGTTCTATGGTCCCAAGATCAAAAGGTGGTAATAAGCACCCACTTTAGATTTTTGGAAGAAGACTATATGAACGAAAAGAAGACCGAAGTGAGATTACCTTAAATGAGCTAAGGGGCTAACCTCATCGCTAATTGTACAAGATGACATACCAAATGACACACTTACACAACCGGAACCTCGTCAGTAGTGGGAGGGTTGTCGATAGCCCGAGAGATTCATGGGGATAGGAGAGTCCTCGGACTTGATTCCCGGTCAGATTTAATCGGACTCATGGACATATGATGAGGCAATCCAAGACAAGGATGACGGTTTTTGGCAAAAAAAAGCAATGAAAGCCAAAATGGGTTCTATGGATCATAACAGAGTGGGAGCTAGTCGAACCACCTTAATGGGGTTAAACCCATTGGTTGCAAGTGGGTATACAAGAGAAAAAAGAGGACCGGACGGGAAGGTGGAAACCTTCAAGGCAAGGCTTGTGGCTAAAGGTTATACTCGAAAGAAGGGATCGACTATGAGGAAACTTTTTTCATTGTGAAGCAATGCTCAAGTCCATCCGGATTCTCTTGTCGATTCTTCACAAGATCTCGATTTTGAAATCTGGCAAATGGATGTCAAGACAGCTTTCCTTAACGGAAGTCTTGATGAAGAAATCTATATGCAACAATCCCAAGGCTTCATTGAAAAGGGCCAAGAACACCTAGTTTGTAAGCTCATGAAGTCCATTTACGGACTCAAACAAGCATCCAGAGCTTGGAACCAATGTTTTGATCATGTAATAAAGTCTTATGGGTTTGATCAAAACGAGTTCGAAAGTTGTGTGTACAAAAAGCGTGTCGGAACTGCATTGGTATTCTTAGTACTACACGTAGACGACATTGTTGGGGAATTAATTGCACGGATCTATTTGTGATGAATATTTAAATACAAATTTAATTCTAACAATTATTACTAGCCTGAATAATCCTATATTAATTCAAATAATAATTCAACAACAAATCATGCATATAAACAGTTCACATAAATCCTACGCATGCGGAATTACTATGGGTTTACGTGAACTAACCTCTTGGAGTGGCAATGGTCTTGTTGATAAAAACACACCAAAAAGCCTTCCCAAGTATTCCCTAGTCCTTGCTCGTCAATCCGGTGGAAGAAAGCTCGCGAAAAATTAACAAAAGGGAAAATAAAAATTTGTTGCACCACCTTTGTGGATTTACTAATTTTTCCAGCACATGGAATTGTACCCGGGGATGAAAGAATCATCCCCTATTTATAGAGGGGGGGTTGGTCGAATTTTTGGGATAAAAATAATATGGAAAAATCTTTTTCTTGATCTACAAGAAGTCTTGAATATATCTCATATATTCTTTTCTCCATAATTAAAATATTCCACAAAAATTCCAACTCCTCTTGTTATGGCATATTTCGAAATTTTAAGAGAAAAGAATCCAAGATTTGGATCTTCTTGAATTTATGAGATATACTTGTATTGCAAGAATACATATCTTCCATAATATTTTTTCAAGAAAATCAAGAAAATATTTCTTTCCCTTAATTATTCAAAATTTTCAAAAATTTCATAGTAAATAACCAAGTGGGAGATTTCTTGAATTTAATGAGATAATCTTGTATTCCAAGAATACATATCTTCATTCCATAACAAAATTCAAAGAAAATATTTCTCCCCTTTTATTTACTATTTTCAAAATTTAGGAAAAAATAGCAACAAAAATTTATTTTATTTTTAAACACCTTTTTCAGTTATTGGACTTTATGTTGGGCTACTTGAGGGGCCTTTAGAAGAATTAAGATTGGACCTTCCAATGGATCTTGAATTATCAATATTGAGCCACAATATTATTCAAGCCCATAAATATTAATTAATCCCACTACATAATTAATATTGCACTATCCATCTTAACCCATATTACAGTCAATATGGCTCCCGGTTATTATTTCCCGTGTTTAAGATTATCTAGCCCATTAATTAATTCAAGCCACTGAAATAGCTTTCCATTAATTAATATCTTTTATCCTTGGTAAAGGAACAGTTTCAACATTATTATCCATACCGGAAACTAGTTCCACTTGCAAGATTTGGTATGATAAAACTTATGAACCTCCCAAGGGGGCAAATCCAACAAGCGTACTTGCACACGATTCTCCGTATTAAATCTTAGCAATCGCATGTGACCAATAATATTGCCCAAGATATAAAGTATTGAATCTCGTTGATTCTCTACCCGTAATAAGTCAAAGCAATAAATACTAACCATACGTGATCCTATTTAAGGGACGAAGATTAAGAAATAACGAACCACTAAGGTCTAATTCTTCCTAGTTCAGTTCTGAAGAATTTGTCCTCCTGTAGGTCCTATTCACTGCATCAGTCATGCACTAGTGTAATCTCTTGGTCAAGACAAGCCAATCTGAGCCTTACACTTCAACCTTTCACGATGGATTGTTCATTTCCATCTAGGTTGTTAATGGTGTACTTTTGGTTACAAGGAACTGTTAATTTAATCTTCTGTGATCTGGTATCACTAAATTAACTACAATGTAATAACGTACTATTTATTGAACAGTTATGCAGTAAATATATGTAACATTCGATGATATTTAAAGCATCAGTGATAAATAATTTATTTCAGTAAATAAGACCGAAATTCAGTTTGATTATACAAAGTAAAAACATACTTGCCAGATAATCCCAACAATCTTCCACTTATACTCAAAGTCTGCTTTTAAGTATACTACATCATGTCTCGTGTAGTTCCTAATACGTGACATCTAATGTCACCTACACGAACCTAATAATATCTCTCACTTATACTCAAAGCAGATTGGCAACGGTCTTGACACCCATTCCTTCCACATGTCTCTCGAATGTATTGTGAGGCAGACCCTTTGTGAATGGATCTGCTAGGTTGTCTTCTGACGCAATCTTTGCCACCTCTATATCTCATCTCTTAACGATTTCTCGTATAAGATGGTATTTCCTTTCAATGTGTTTGCTAGCCTTGTGGGCTCTTGGTTCCCTTGAATTTGCAACTGCTCCGGCATTGTCACAATAAACAGTGATTGTGCTGGGCAAATTCGGAACTACATCCAAGTCCACTAGGAAGTTCTTGAGCCAAACCGCTTCTTTCGCTGCCTCGCAAGCAGCTACATATTCGACTTCCATGGTAGAATCTGCGATGCATTTCTGCTTAACGCTTCTCCATGTCATGGCTCCTCCCCCCATGCAAAACACACTACCGGAGGTAGATTTTCTGGAATCTAAGTCTGATTGGAAATCCGAGTCCGTGTAGCCGATGGGGATTAGACTATCTGACTGATAAACCAACATTCTATCTCGAGTTCTTTTCAGATACTTCAGAATGTTTTTAGCTGCCGTCCAATGTTCTTTCCCCGGGTTACTTTGATATCTTGCCACCATGCCAACAGCAAAGCAGATATCTGGTCTCATGCACAACATTGCATACATAAGGCTTCCAACAGCCGAAGCATAAGGAATGTCTTTCATGTCATCTATCTCCTTTTGTGTCTTAGGGCACATTTCTTTGGATAGTTGGATTCCATGCCTGAAAGGTACGAAGCCTTTCTTGGAATCCTGCATGCTGAATCGTTTCAAGACAATGTCTATGTATGAAGCTTGCGATAAGCCTATCATCCTTTTCTTGCGATCTCGAGTGATCTTGATCCCAAGGATGTGCCCGGCTTCCCCTAAGTCCTTCATATCAAACTGTTTTTAAAGCCATGCCCTTACATCTGATAACACCTTTACATCATTCCCGATGAGCAGAATGTCGTCTACGTATAGTACTAAGAATACCAATGCAGTTCTGACACGTTTTTTGTACACACAACTTTCGAACTCGTTTTGATCAAACCCATAAGACTTTATTACATGATCAAAACATTGGTTCCAAGCTCTGGATGCTTGTTTGAGTCCGTAAATGGACTTCATGAGCTTACAAACTAGGTGTTCTTGGCCCTTTTCAATGAAGCCTTGGGGTTGTTGCATATAGATTTCTTCATCAAAACTTCCGATAAGGAAAGATGTCTTGACATCCATTTGCCAGATTTCAAAATCGAGATGCGCAGCAATCGACAAGAGAATTCTGATGGACTTGAGCATTGCTACAGGTGAAAAGGTTTCCTCATAGTCGATCCCTTCTTTCTGAGTATAACCTTTCGCCACAAGCCTTGCCTTGAAGGTTTCCACCTTCCCGTTCGGTCCTCTTTTTCTCTTGTATACCCACTTGCAACCAATGGGTTTGACCCCATTAAGTGGTTCGCCTAGCTCCCACACTCTGTTATGATACATAGAACCCATTTAAGCTTTCATTGCTTTTTGCCAATAAACCGCATCCTTGTCTTGGATTGCCTCTTCATATGTCCATGGGTCTAATTCGTCTTGTCCGGGAATCAAGTCCGAGGACTCTCCTATCCCCATGAATCTCTCGGGCTGTCTCACAACCCTCCCATTACGACGAGTTTCCGGTTGTGAAAGTGTGTCGTTTGGTATGTCATCTTGTACAGTTGGCAATGAGGTTAGCCCCCTTAGCTCATTTAAGGTAATCTCACTTCTGGGTCTTCTTTCGTTCATATAATCTTCTTCCAAAAATCTAAAGTGGGTGCTTATTACCACCTTTTGATCTTCGGGACCATAGAACATACACCCTTTTGTTCCCTCGGGGTATCCTATAAACAACCTTAATTCTGATCGAGGATCCAATTTTTCGGCTTCCTTGTCCAACACGTAGGCCGGACACCCCCAAATTCTCATGTGTCTCAAACTGGGCTTGCGCCCGGTTCACAATTCTTTGGGAGTTTTGGGAACCGATTTGGATGGCACCAAGTTCAGAATGTAAGCCGCTGTTTCCAAGGCATGACCCCAGAACGACTTGGGAAGATCCGCATAACTCATCATTGATCTAACAATTTCCAAAAGAGTTCTGTTTCTTCGCTCTGCAACCCCGTTTTGTTGAGGGGTTCCGGGTGCAGTTAGCTGGGATACAATCCCTTCATCTGACAAGTAGTTCAAAAACTCATCGCTGAGATACTCATCTCCACGATCGGATCGTAGAGACTTGATACGTTTTTCCCTATGATTCTCTGCTTGAGCCTTAAATTCTTTGAATTTTTCTCAAAGGTCTCAGATTTATGCTTCATAAGGAAAATATAACCGTACCTTGAGTAGTCATCAATAAAAGTGACAAAATACTCATAACCTCCTCTTGCTTTGGTTGACATTGGACCACATACGTCTGTGTGAACGATTTCCAACACGTCTTTGGCTTTATTCCCCTTGACTCCGAATGCCCTCTTGGTCATTTTACCCTCCAAACATGATTCGCAGGTTGGAATTGGTTCAACTTGGAGAGACTCCAGTGAACCGTCTTCTACCAACCTTTGGATCCTCTTTGGATTAATATGCCCCAATCTTAGATGCTATAGAAGTGTTTCGTTCACGTCTGATGAACGTTTTCTTTTATCGAAAACAATTGATGTGTTATAGGATGCATTTCGTGAGTGGTGTGCACAGTTAATAGTATAGAGATTATTCGACAACGTTCCATGACAGATAAATTTATCATAAAGAGAAATGGTAACAACTTTATCAAAAGTAATCGAATATCCATCAAGGTAAAGTTTAGAAACCGAAATTAAATTCTTTCTAAAATTCGGAACGTAAAGAACATCTCTTAAAATTAAAACTTTGTCTTCAAAAGACAGGTGCACTTCTCCCACTGCTTCAGCTGCCACTCTCGTAGCATCGCCCAGTGTGATGAGGATCTCACTCCCACTAAGTTGTCGGGTCCGCTTGAACCCCTGTAAAGTGAAACAAACATGATCAATGGATCCCGTATCCACCACCCATAAATGGGAGGCATACGCCGCTAAGCAAGTTTCAACAACTAGTGCGTGAGAATTACATTTCTTTCCATTCCTTTTGGGTTTGGAACAGGTTTACCTCGAGTGTCCTACTCCGCCGCTTTCCAAAACTTTCCTCATGCTTGATTCCATGCTATTATTTGGTGTTGAGTCTGCTTGGTTTAACTTTCTTCTCTTTTCATCATCCTTATCACCACTTGACCTAGGATGAAAAGAAGATTTCTGTTTTCCCAAGTTCTTTTCCTCGCGCTCCCTCTCCCTTTCAACCAAAGTGAGAGCATTTACAAGATCATCCACTGTAAAATTTAGATCTTCCAATAGATACTCAAGATAGTGGTGATTATAGCTCTTTGGTAAGGATTGGGATTATACTGGAAAGTATGCTTTTGCTTTGTATAATCAAACTGAATTTTGGTCTTATTTACTGAAATAAATTGTTTATCACTGATGCTGTAAATATCATCGAATGTTACATATATTTACTGCATAACTGTTCAATAAACAGTAGGTGTTACATTGTAGTTAATTTAGTGATACCAGATCACAGAAGATTAAATTAATAGTCCCTTGTAACCAAAAGTACACCATTCACGATCCAGATGGAAATGAACAATCCATCGTGAAAGGATGAAGTGTAAGGCTCAAATTGGCTTGTCTTGACCAAGAGATTACACTAGTGCATGCCTAGTGCACTGAAGAGGACCTACAGGAGGACAAATTCTTCAGAACTGAACTAGGAAGAATTAGACCTCAGTGGTTCGTTATTTCTTAATCTTCGTCCCTTAAATAGGATCGCGTGTGGTTAGTAATTATTGCTTTGACTTATTACGGGTAGAGAATCAACGAGATTCAATACTTTATATCTTGGGCAATATTATTGGTCACATGCGATTGCTAAGATTTAATACGGAGAATCGTGTGCAAGTACGCTTGTTCGATTTGTCCCCTTGGGAGGTTCATAAGTTTTATCATACCAAATCTTGCAAGTGGAACTAGTTTCCGGTATGGATAATAATGTTGAATCGTTCCTTTTACCAAGGATAAAAGATATTAATTAATGGAAAGCTATTTCAGTGGCTTGAATTAATTAATGGGCTAGATAATCTTAAACACGGGAAATAATAACCGGGAGCCATATTAACTGTAATATGGGTTAAGATGGATAGTGGAATATTAATTATGTAGTGAGATTAATTAATATTTATGGGCTTGAATAATATTGTGGCTCAATATTGATAATTCAAGATCCATTGGAAGGTCCAATCTTAATTCTCCTAAAGGCCCCTCAAGTAGCCCAACATAAAGTCCAATTACTGAAAAAGGTGTTTAAAAAATAAAATAAATTTTGTTGCTATTTTTCCTCATTTTTTCGAAAAATATGAATAAAAGGGGAGAAAGATTTTCTTTGAATTTTGTTATGGAATGAAGATATGTATTCTTGAAATACAAGATTGTTGGTCCCGATGGGAAAACCCATTTTGCGCGTGCGGAAGCAAAACATTCATTGCGGTGCATATAAAATAGGGGTGAAGGAATGGTGATTCCAGATTTTTCACCTTTTAAGCTCATGTGTTGTGTCTTGCTTATAATCGAGTGCGTACGACAAGATAAGAACGTAAAGCAGTAAAGAACACAACAATGTATAGTGGTACGGAGACTCAAGCTCCTACATCCACTCTCCCTGTTTCTAGGGAAATTCCTTCAAACACTTCCTAAGGTTTTCTGACTACCTCTGTAGTTTACTAACCTTTCTACTTTGAGCTTTCTGACTACCTCTGTAGTTTACTAACTCAAAGCCTCTGGACTTATCACCCTCTCGGGCTCGCCTCTTAGATGTTTAACGAGTTCACACTCCAATCGGGACTTATCACCCTCACTCGGGATTGCCTAACAACTACCTCACTTCACCACTGGTTATCTCTTATGAGAATGGGTTTGGGTTTGGTGTTGTCTCCAAGTATAGTGAGATTTTCCCTTACAATGGTGTAACCTCAATGCTAAGGTTGGGAAAATCTCTCTAAGCTTATGATACATCGTGGGTTGCTTAGGTTGGGTTCTAAAACACTCTTTGAATAGATTTGTATATCTACAGACTTGTGTTCTAGGGTGGGAAAGCTTGGGTATATGTTCTTTTAGCTCTGTAGCATTTTGTGCATAATCTCCACACTTAATTTGATGGAAGATCTTGTATTTATAGTGTGGATTTGAATGTTACCGTTGGAGAGAATCACATTCAAATCCATACTATTCTCTGTAAGTTCTGCAATTTTTCCAGGCTGGTTGTCTTCCTCTAGTTGGTCCACGTCAGCTGGATTCCAACGGCTATATTCCTCAGCTTCAGTGCCTCGGAACATTCAGGATATACTGAGCATTCAGTACATTACTGAGTCTTCAGTAATTACTGTGCCTTCAGTATTCTCTGAGTCTTCAGGTTTCTCTGAGCCTTCAGGTTTCTCTGAGCCTTCAGATTCTCAGTTTCATACTGAGTCTTCAGAAACTTCAGTTTCTTCAGAAACTTACTGAGTCTTTAGTTTCTAACCTGTTCTATATCTGCCGACTATACACGGTGCAGATAACATCCTGAACACTCTAAAACTGAACCTTGACTCATCTATGAAGATTATCCTGAACATGTCATACTCAGGGGTTTTGGGATCTAATCAAAATCCTCTTTATTAAATTTATTTCCCAACAATTTCCCCCTTTTTGATGATGCCAAAACCATCTTGTTACAACATTCTTAACCTATACTCAGGTTTCAGTTTTTCCTATTACAAGAATGGTATATCTCTTAATAATTAATTCAGGAATGAATCACCCAACAATTTCATCACTAAACAACAATAATCAGGCATATCAAATATAAAGACATGTAAAAAAGATAATGAGGTATTATCTTTGAGCATAAAGATAAAGTTTCATTGATTGTATGTTATCAGTTACAGATTACAATGAACTTATCAAAAGATAAAGACAAAAACATAAAGAATTACAAGTTTTCAGTCTTCTGTCTTCAGCTCGGCTCCTGGCCTCAGGTCTATCTGAGTTCTCAGTGTCTTCAATAACATACTGAGTCTCAGGTCTCTTGATTCAACGGACCTTGTCTGATCAAGCATACTGACACTCATGCTGACTGAGTTCAGTTTCTTCTGACTTCAGACATCCTGACCCTCAGGTCTTTCTTACTTACTGAGTCTCAGATCAGTTTTCTTTACTGAATCTCAGATCAGTTTTCCTTACTGAGTCTCAGATTACTTTTACACAGGCTATCTGATTTCTTCTTTGTCTGATCTGATACATCTTTAGATCAATATATCAGGATAGCATCTGGTAAGTACATCATATCAGTTAAGCATTTCAGGTTTATCATATCTGATCTTGATCACGTCTGATCTTGATCAGTCTCTTTCGCTCATCTTCTGATTTGCAACCTTTTCTTCTGATTTGCTGGCTTTAGCTTTTCTTCACTTCTGATTTTTTTTTGCACAGCTCATCAGTTGACTCCGGAACTCATCTAACTCATCTGATCTCGATCATTTCTCATCTGTAGCCTCGTCTGATCTCAATCATCTACTTTTGATTCTGTGAGTGCCCCCTCAATTTGTTCTTTCGTTCCCCCTCAACTTGTTATCTGTAAATTTTCTTGAATAACACAAGTTGATAATGTTTTGGCATAGACCTAAAATATTCCAACAATTTCTCAATTGATAAAGATGCCAAAACATCAGAATATATGCATTTTTAAAGAAACGGGTTTTTCTTTAAAAAGACCAGTTCAGGTGGTCACTCTGAAATTAGTGAACCTTTTGAACTCCCGCTCTGATACCACTTGTTGGTCCCGATGGGAAAACCCATTTTGCGGGTGCGGAAGCAAAACATTTCATTGCGGTGCATATAAAACAGGGGTGAAGGAATGGTGATTCCAGATTTTTCACCTTTTAAGCTCATGTGTTGTGTCTTGCTTATAATCGAGTGCACGACAAGATAAGAATGTAAAGCAGTAAAGAACACAACAATGTATAGTGGTTCGGAGACTCAAGCTCCTAGGACATCCAACTCTCCCTAAGGTTTTCGAGGAAATAGTTTCAACCCTTCCTACTTTTTTTTCGACTACCTCTGTAGTTTACTAACTCAAAGCCTCTGGACTTATCACCCTCTCGGGCTCGCCTCTTAGATGTTTAACGAGTTCACACTCCAATCGGGACTTATCACCCTCACTCGGGATTGCCTAACAACTACCTCACTTCACCACTCGTTATCTCTTATGAGAATGGGTTTGGGTTTGGTGTTGTCTCCAAGTATGGTGAGATTTTCCCTTACAATGGTGTAACCTCAATGCTAAGGTTGGGAAAATCTCTCTAAGCTTATGATACATCGTGGGTTGCTTAGGTTGGGTTCTAAAACACTCTTTGAATAGATTTGTATATCTACAGACTTGTGTTCTAGGGTGGGAAAGCTTGGGTATATGTTCTTTTAGCTCTGTAGCATTTTGTGCATAATCTCCACACTTAATTTGATGGAAGATCTTGTATTTATAGTGTGGATTTGATTGTTACCGTTGGAGAGAATCACATTCAAATCCATATTATTCTCTGTAAGTTCTGCAGCTTTTCCAGGCTGGTTGTCTTCCTCTCGTTGGTCCACGTCAGCTGGATTCCAACGGCTATATTCCTCAGCTTCAGTGCCTCGGAACATTCAGGATATACTGAGCATTCAGTACATTACTGAGTCTTCAGTAATTACTGTGCCTTCAGTATTCTCTGAGTCTTCAGGTTTCTCTGAGCCTTCAGGTTTCTCTGAGCCTTCAGATTCCCAGTTTCATACTGAGTCTTCAGAAACTTCAATTTCTTCAGAAACTTACTGAGTCTTCAGTTTCTAACCTGTTCTATATCTGCCGACTATACACGGTGCAGATAACATCCTGAACACTCTAAAACTGAACCTTGACTCATCTATGAAGATTATCCTGAACATGTCATACTCAGGGGTTTTGGGATCTAATCAAAATCCTCTTTATTAAATTTATTTCCCAACAAAGATTATCTCATTAAATTCAAGAAATCTCCCACTTGGTTATTCATATAACAATTTTTGAAAATTTGGAAAGAATAAGGGAAAGAAAGATTTTCTTGATTTTCTTGGAAAGCTATTATGGAAGATATGTATTCTTGCAATACAGGTATATCTCATAAATTCAAGAAGATCCAAATCTTGGAATCTTTATCCTTATTTTTTTCAAAAATAACCATAACAAGAGAAGGTGGGATTTTTATGGAATATTTTAATTATGGAGAAAAGAATATAGGAGATATATTCAAGATTTCTTGGAGATCAAGAAAAGATTTTTTCCTCCCTATTCCATGTGGAAAAATCAGCCACCACGTCTCTATATATAGGGGACGATTTCTTCATCCCCAAGTACAATTCCATGTGCTGGAAAAATTAGCAAATCCACAAAGGTGGTGCAACAAATTTTTGTTTTCCCTTTTCTTAATTGTTCGCGAGCTTCCTTCCACCGGATTGACGAGCAAGGACTAGGGAATACTTGGAAGGCTTTTTGGTGTGTTTTTATCGACGAGACCATTGCCACTCCAAGAGGTTAGTTCACGTAAACCCGTAGTAATTCCGCATGCGTAGGTTTTATGTGAACTGTTTATATGCATGATTTGTTGTTGAATTATTATTTGAATTAATATAGGATTAATTCATGCTAGTAATAATTGTTAGAATTAAATTTATATTTAAATATTCATCCCGAATAGATCCATGCAATTAATTCCCCAACAATCAGACCTCCGCTTCTTATCCTTGTCGTCTTACCCGAGGCAGTGTACGAGGTGTCCAGCTGATGGTCGAGGAATGCTGCACCAAAATCAAAGGGCTTCGTGTAAAGGAGGCACCATAAGTTGTAGAGCTCGTCCGCTATCACTGTACCCCCTTCAGAGCGAGCGACTATTGTGTTTCCCAAAATTCTCTCCACATACCGAATTACGGGATTGCGGATGAAAGAGACTTTGGCTTTTTGTGACCTGTACCTTTCGCCAAATCCCAAGTGATTTCATTCCAAAACACTTCTTGATTATACTCCTTGTTCCTCTTCCGTGTCAAACCACTGTGAGGGAGCTTCAACGCTGCGTTAATTCGTCTAATTGGGTGCTCCACCCATTCTCCTTGAAATTTGAATCGGAACTTCCTATCCTCCAATAACTCCAACGTAGCCAGAAACTGCTCCATGAGGTCAGCATACGTGTCCATTTCGAGTAGGAGCTCGAAGAAACCACCCATTCAATTTCTCTGGAAGAGTTCTCTTACTTCTTCTTCAATCCCCATATCCCTCATCACCTCCAAGTCCGGACGGCGGGTCTTTTCGACCTTTCCAACTACATTATTCCATCTGTGAGCCACCCAATTCCAATTATGCTCATATTCGAGACCCCACCTCGAAGGCAAAGCGTTCTGACTACTCAAATCTGTCTCAACAGCGGCCAATTCACCACCCATCAAACACTTATCTTGGTGATCACGGTTACTCATTTCCTTCACTAGACAAAAAAATGTAACCACATTCTCACAAGAGATTAGCTAAATTAGAGAGACTCATATAGCACAATTCACATATCTTTTCATCTTCTCAAGCAACTTTCAAGTCTATCATGAAGTAATCCACACAAATTCATAATAATTTCAAGTTACATGCTCAAGACTTAATTTTTACCACCACATAAGCAACTTGGTTGGAGAATTAAGAATAAGACCAATTTTCAACCTTTTCAACTACAATGCTCAAATCCCCCAAATTCCCAACACTTTCTCACTGGGGTTCATCATGATTTCACAATAATCAAACAATTTCACACTAAATATCATGAACCCATCAACAATAAGAAGCAATAATCACACAAGGTAGCAAAGAAATCCACAAAATCATTAAAATCTCCAACTATAGCATAAACCCTAGTTTCTCAATCCCACCATGCTTCCAACTATAATCCAAGTAAAACTAGATTTAATAGTTTGAAATTGAAAGAACTTACCTTGGATGGAGAAAAAAAAACTTGAATTTGGAGGCAATTTGTGAAGAAAAGATGATTTTTTTAGAAAAAGAGAGCAAGGACCTATTTTTGTTGCTATGTGTGTGTAAAAGTGGTGTTTGAGTGTGTGAAGGTGTTTAAATATAAATGAAAACTGCCCGGGTCGACCCGTGTTTGACCCGGATAAGTTGTTACCCTGTTTTCGCGAATTCAGCAACAAGCGCTCGACCCCGGTGTTTGGTCGAGCGATTTCGCTCGATCAATTGTTGTGATTCATAAATATTCTATGTGTCATAGTGGTGAGTTTACATTTCAATTATACTATGAATTTATCACGTGCTTCGCACGTTGCACGTTATTTTTTTGAGTGTTTTTCGTCAATTTTTTATATGTATATATATTTTATGGGTAATTCATATTGTTTGAAATGTTATATGAATTTTAACGAATTAAATGTTTATAATTTTATTTTTATTAACATATTTGAGTACATTGTTAGTACATATGTATTTCATATTTATTTTTATATTTATATTACAATTTATCATAAGTATATCTTTGTCATTTTCTATAAATAATTATACAATAAAAAGAGCTTATATGATGATAGTTAATAAAATAAAGGAAGTGAGCTTCTAATTTTTTGAAATGTTAAAACAAAAATAAAATTTAAATGTGATGATAGTGAATAAGATAAAGGAAGGTTATTTTTTTTTATTCACTTTTTTCCTTTTTACATCAGAATTTCCTTGTACACAATATTCTTTGTCAAATGTTTATCTTTTGATTTGATCAAAACTTTTTTATCTTGTATGGAAATTCCTCTTGAAAGTGCGACATAAAGTTGGCCGTGAGAGAACACATGTTCTGGTAGGTAAACTCCAACCTTCTGAATTGTTTGTCCTTGAGCCTTGTTTATTGTCATTGCAAAACAAATTCGAACAGGAAACTTTTTTCGAATGAACTTGAAAGGATAGCCCTCGTCATTTGAAGGACTCATAGGTATGCGCGGAATGAATACATTCTTTCCATTATGTTCCCCAGTTGCAATTTCGGCGTGAATCAGATGTCTGGTGAATCCACGACAAAGTAAGCGGCTTCCATTGTAAAGTCCATTAGCATGGTCCAGATTTCTCAACAACATAATTGGACAATTTTGCTTGAGCAGCAGTCTGTGGGGAGGAATTCCATTCGGCAGTAAAGTGTTTAGAAACTCTTCTTGGTAATAGTTCCCTGTATCATCGACAGTGGTATCGTAGCTGACAAACTCTTTCACTTCTCCTGGGAACTCTTTGATCATTTTTTTCATTTATTTCATCCACGTACTCATTCTTGGTAGTTAGAATAGCTCGTTGAGTTATGTACTCAGGCGACCCTGCTTTTGTTTCCATTTCAGAGTAGGTGGATTGAATTAAACAATTTTCTGGAGAAACACCGTCCTCTGAATGAACAATTATTTCTTCTGGTAATGAGATGAATTTGTCCCCTGTTATGGGCTCAGTTCCGTTACCTATCCTGAGCAAATATTCAGCGAATTCAGGATCTCCTTCAGCTCTCATATTCCTTTTTAGTTGCAGTGTTTCCATTGAATTCCATAAGCAAGAGCATGCAAGACTCTCGTTAACTGTTTGTTGCCTCGTTGCTTTAGAAACAACTGGAAAAACTTACCTGAAATCTCCTCCAAATACCATTATTTTCCCCCCAAACGGTAGTGAATCGTTTATTATATCACGAAAGGTTCTATCGACGGCCTCGATAGTTGTTCTTTTTGCCATTGGTGCTTCGTCCCATATAATCAGTGCTGCTCTTCTAATAAGTTCGGCTCTGCTACTTTGCTTTGATATATTTAAGCTCGAGGATTTGAAATTGAGGGAAGCGTGAGGATGGGGTGAATTATAGCGGCATAGGCGTGGGAGAGTCATCCGAGGGGTTGCAAAATGGAGACCGCCGGAAACATTTAGTGGAACTCCTTGTCGTGGCGATACGGAAGTTGTCATGCCAAAGCCAAATTTCCACCCTATTTTCCCAGGTTTTCTCTTTCCTTTCAGTTGTTGTTGCTTTAGTTTATAAATCTTTAAAATGTTTTTATTTAATTTCTTAATATGTTACTGATACAATTGAATTTACGTATGGAATGATCCGCGTTTCTTTCTTTTTTTCCATGTGTGATGTGCGTTTGTTTTTGTTAATCCACCCCAAAGAGGATGAAAATTATGGTCTTATTGCATGTTTTATGGAATTTGTAGGCTGGTATATGGTAAATGGTGATTTATTTTTATTCGAAATTGTTAAAAAGACTGAAATTCTAAAAGTTTTCTTTGGATCAGTTGGAACATGGACTGATAATAAATAAAGAAAATAACCAATTATGAACTTTATTTGAGATTATTTTTTTGTTTTTCCTATGTTATGAGGTTAGGCCTTTACTAAACGAAAAAGTAGAGTTTTTTTTGCGTTGAAGTTTGAGACGACTTTGCTTTGTTTTTTCTTTGTTGTATTCTTCTTTTTTATTTATGAATAAAGTGTGTTATAATTATGTCCCATTTTTCCTTTCTTTTTTTTTTGTTTGATTTAAAATGTGCAGTGATGGTGTGTGCCAAGTTCTGAATATTGTCAAGTCATCACTTTGCTCTGTTAGTCTCGACAAGGTATATTTTGCTTCAAACAAACTTGAATTAGGTTGAGTATTTCGTTACGTTTATCGATGATTACTCAGGCTATGGATACGTTTTCCTAATGAAGCATAAATCTGAGACCTTTGATAAATTCAAAGAATTTAAGGCTCAAGTAGAGAATCATAAGGAAAAGAATATCAAGTTTCTACGATCCGATCGTGGAGGCGAATACCTCAGCGATGAATTCTTGAACTACCTGTTGGATGAAGGGATTGCATCCCAGTTGACTGCACCCGGTACCCTCAACAAAATGGGGTTGCAGAACGAAGAAATAGAACACTTCTAGAAATGGTAAGGTCGATGATGAGTTATGCAGATTTACCAAAATCGTTTTGGGGTTATGCCTTGCAAACAACAGCTTATATTCTGAACTTAGTGCCATCCAAATCGGTTCCCAAAACCCCTAGGGAGTTGTGGACGGGGCGCAAGCCTAACTTAGGACACATGAGGATCTGGGGGTGTCCGGCATACGTGTTAGATAAGGAAGCCGGTAAATTGGATGCACGTTCAGAATTAAGGTTGTTTATAGGGTACCCCGAAGGAACGAAGGGATGCATGTTCTATGGACCCAAAGATTAAAAGGTCGTAATCAGTACGCATTTTAGATTTTTGGAAGAAGACTATATGAACGATAAAAAACCTATAAGCGAGATTACATTAGAAGAACTTAGGGGGCCAACTCTGTTGCTAACTGTACAAGACGAAATACCAAGCGTCACACTGACACAACCAGAACCTCGTCGTAGTGGAAGGGTTGTTAGGCAACCCGAGCGATTCTTGGGGATCGGAGAGTCCTCGAACTTGATCTCAGGAGAAGAATCAGATCCATGGTCCTACAACGAGGCGATCCAAGACAAGGATGCAAATTCTTGGCAAACCGCAATAGAAGCCGAGATGGGTTCAATGGATCACAATAAAGTGTGGGAGCTAGTTGAACCACTTAATGGGGTAAAACCCATTGGATGCAAGTGGGTATACAAGAGAAAAAGGGGACCGGACGGAAAGGTTGAAACCTTTAAAGCAAGACTCGTGGCGAAAGGGTACACTCAGAAAGAAGGGATCGACTATGAGGAAACCTTTTCGCCCGTAGCCATGCTCAAGTCCATCCGCATTCTCTTGTCGATTGCTGCGCACCTAGACTTTGAGATCTGGCAAATGGATGTCAAGATCGCTTTCCTTAATGGAAGTCTTGACGAAGAGATCTATATGCAACAACCCAAAGGCTTCATTGAAAAAGGCCAAGAGCATCTGGTTTGCAAGCTAAAGAAGTCCATTTATGGACTAGAGCAAGCATCCCGTGCTTGGAATCAGTGTTTCGATCAAGTTATAAAATTATACGGTTTTGATCAAAATAATTTCAAAAGTTGAGTGTATAAAAAGTGTGACAGAACTGCCTTGGTATTCTTAGTACTATACGTAGACGACATTCTGCTCATCGGGAACGATGTAAAGATGTTGTCAGATGTAAGGGCATGGCTGTCAAAATGGTTTGGTATGAAGGATTTAGGGGAAACAGGTCACGTCCTAGAGATCAAGATCACTCGAGATCGCAGGAAAAGAATGATCGGGCTTTCGCAAGCCTCATATATAGACACTGTTTTGAAGCAATTCAGCATGCATGATTCCAAGAAAGGCTTTGTGTCTTTCAGACACGGAATCCATCTATCCAAGGAGATGTGTCCCAAGACACAAAAGGAAATAGATGACATGAAGGGCGTTCCTTATGCTTCGACTGTGGGAAGCCTCATGTATGCAATGCTGTGCACGAGACCGGATATCTGCTTCGCCGTAGGCATGGTGGCAAGATATCAAAGTAACCCCGGGAAAGAGCATTGGACTGCAGTTAAGAACATTCTGAAGTATCTGAAGAGGACACGGGACAGAATGTTAGTTTATCAGTCAGACAATCTAATCCACGTCGGTTACACGGACTCAGATTTCCAATCAGACATAGACTCCAGAGAATCAACCTCGGGTAGTGTGTTTTGCATGAGGGGAGGAGCCATGACATGGAGAAGCGTTAAGCAGAAATTCATCGTCGATTCTACCATGGAAGCCGAATATGTAGCGGCTTGTGTGTTGGGGAATTAATTGCACGGATCTATTCGGGATGAATATTTAAATACAAATTTAATTCTAACAATTATTACTAGCATGAATTAATCCTATATTAATTCAAATAATAATTCAACAACAAATCATGCATATAAACAGTTCACATAAAACCTACGCATGCGGAATTACTACGGGTTTACGTGAACTAACCTCTTGGAGTGGCAATGGTCTCGTCGATAAAAACACACCAAAAAGCCTTCCCAAGTATTCCCTAGTCCTTGCTCGTCAATCCGGTGGAAGGGAAGCTCGCGAGCAATTAACAAAAGGGAAAATAAAAATTTGTTGCACCACCTTTGTGGATTTACTAATTTTTCCAGCACATGGAATTGTCCTTGGGGATGAAGAAATCATCCCCTATATATAGAGATGTGGTGGCCGATTTTTCCACATGGAATAGGGAGGAAAAAATCTTTTCTTGATCTCCAAGAAATCTTGAATATATCTCCTATATTCTTTTCTCCATAATTAAAATATTCCATAAAAATCTCATCTTCTCTTGTTATGGTTATTTTCGAAAAAAATAAGGATAAAGATTCCAAGATTTGGATCTTCTTCAATTTATGAGATACACCTGTATTGCAAGAATACATATCTTCCATAATATCTTTCCAAGAAAATCAAGAAAATCTTTCTTTCCCTTATTCTTTCCAAATTTTCGAAAATTGTCATATGAATAACCAAGTGGGAGATTTCATGAATTTAATGAGATAATCTTGTATTTCAAGAATACATATCTTCATTCCATAACAAAATTCAAAGAAAATCTTTCTCCCCTTTTATTCATATTTTTTGAAAAAATGAGGAAAAATAGCAACAAAATTTATTTTATTTTTAAACACCTTTTTCAGTTATTGGACTTTATGTTGGGCTACTTGAGGGGCCTTTAGGAGAATTAAGATTGGACCTTCCAATGGATCTTGAATTATCAATATTAAGCCACAATATTATTCAAGCCCATAAATATAAATTAATCCCACTACATAATTAATATTG